>NW_019060638.1:352321-395331 GCF_000696155.1 Zootermopsis nevadensis | reverse complement strand
TCAAATGATGTTTTCTTCCAGATTTTACACTTCATCCAATTGCTTCTAATTAGAGAGAGTTATTAGGTGTTCTTCACACTCTAGCGTTAAGGATGAACATCATCTGGGCCTGTCCATGTCTGTCTCGTGAATCGAGGTCATTTTAGGTCAAAAGTGCGAACTAATGCAATTTTTAAATATTGACCTCGGATCACATTATCGCAACAGTGACCTTATATGCCATAGTTGTCTTTGATGGCGTGGCTTGAAGAACACCTTTGGAATTTAAGTGTACTACGAAGAATGCACCTTTGCAGTCATGCTATTATTTGTGTCTGTTTTCTTTGAATAAATTATACAGGACCAATGTTCATGGTTTAAAACTACGTTGCAAATTCGAAATTCTTTAACCAGGTCTTCGTCACCTTTCTTGTTCACACGTAGAACTCTAGGAGAGACGTAGGAGCCTAGAAAATGAACCTCCTCTGTCAAGTCAATCGACCCGTAAACACTATACAGGTTCGACATGGCGGATCAATATAAACTTTTCCTAAAGTAAGATAAGCTGTCTGTATTCGCTAGATGCACAATGGAAGTACCAATAATCAGGTTCAACACTCTTGTATAGCAGTCGGGGCGGCTCAGTCAGTGTAATGACTGACTGTTGCCTTGACGATCGTGGTTCGTTTCCCGACAGAGGTCAAAGATTTTTCTTCTATCCTCTATGTTCAGACTGATTGTGGGGTCTAGCCATTCCCCTATCCAGTGGGTACAGAAGGTCCTTAACTAGGCGTAAACGCGGCCGGGGCGTGCGTTAATCACGCACTCCCATCTACTGCTGATGTCAAGAACGAATAAGAGTTCTTGCTGCTCTCCTCCCAAGCGTCAATATGGCATGTAGCGGAATACCGTTACGTTTTGTTCCGGAACGGGTCATAGCATCTGTGAGGCGTGGTCATAATGACACGGAAGTATCAAAATGGATGTTTAAGAAAATATGTTGTGAGGTGTGAACTGGATTAAGATGGCTAAGGATAAGTTCCAATGATGGGTTATTATGAATCTGTCGGTTTTTACAAAAGATGGTAAATGTATACACAGCTGAGTGCTTGTGAGTCTTTCGAGAGGAACTGTCCTTAATGGAGTTTAAATAAACTACTAAAAGTTTTAAATAGAAGTAATTTTTTTTTTCATAAATAAGAGATAAATAAGTATTCTCTGTCTGTACGTATATGCAACTTAATCTTGATAGTAAATTACGAAAAACGCAGTGTAACACGGACATAGTTTTGCGCGGAACCGCTCACGTGCGAGTTTTAAATAGTTTAATTAATATGCTGATGAATAGAACCGAGAAACGTATTATGTAGAACAAAGAACTCGCTCTGTGACCTCAATCGGCCTTTGCTGGGCTGGATGTCTACCGGATTGGTTTACTTCATGAGCATCAAAGTACGAAAGCTTATTTTTTTTAAAAAAATAGAACAGTACACAGAATTTTCTTCTCGAAAAAAATATAATTTCAGTAAGGTGATGAAATTTTGTATAACACAGCTTCTTTGCACTTGATGCTTCTTGTTAATGCACAGTAGTTAGGACGAATCTCTTTGTTCCACGTTCGTTAGAAACAAAAGGCTGGCGGTCAGAGAGGGGAGGGGTAGCAGATAAGGAAACACGTACTGTCCACACTCCAGACATTATTTCCCAGAGATAATACTTTGTATCTCCCTGTCTCAGTTCCTGTGTCCCTAATGTTTTTAGTGTTACATAATGCGTGAGATTTGTTTTCCTTCTACCAGCAGGTTATTGTCTTAATATAAACGCACGGTTTGGTCCCGGCTACTGTATATAAGGTATTGATTTAAAAATTTTAAATTATGGGTTTACAGATATATATTTTTATGCGCAATTTCTCGTTTGTTTTTGTGGTCTCAATAAAGTCCTACATTAAAATACGAAGTTAATCAACTTTTCTTGGAAAATACTGTACCCTAGTGGCTTGCAAAAATGTTTACGTCTCAAGAATGACCTAGCGCCTGCAGGTTTTCTCACCAAAATTATGTAGGCATTAATTTATCTCATTTCTATGCGTGATTAGTTTCCCGTCCGTATAATTTTCCTTTAATTAACACTCTAAATCCTAGTAACAACTCAGTACCTCTGTGTTTTGTATTTGTGGATTTCTTATGTTTCTCGCTGTAAACAGCGATTATTTGTTAAAGCAGCTTTACCAGTTCATGTTTATAAAGGTGAGGTGTTGTGTTTTCTTCGCGGTACGGACTGAAATCTTAATTTTTATTTAGACTAGCTTCGGCTAACGGCTTCTTGCATAAATGTAGCGACTCCCAGTGTTTTGCTTCCGAAACACACACACTTACTGTTATCTTTGTCATTTAGTCGGCTTTAAAGGGTTACTTAACTAGTGGATTAATGTTTTTGCCGGAGTTCATACTTTCAACAGTACCCTATTAGGTCTTGTTAATACTGCAAGTATAAAACTACCCCTGTTATTTATTGACAGATGAGAATGTTGGTTACGGCTTTAGTGCATGGGTTCTCATCTTCTCGTTACAGGCTATCCTGTTACTTAATAACCTACTTTACTTAAACGTAACAATGTACGTCGTCTTCATAAAAGCTGTTTGAATAATTAACTACTGTAATCAAGTTCATTCATAATTTTGTTTATCTTATCCCTAAAAATGCTTCCAGAGGACTTACTGGTTGATGATTTCCAACAGTAAAGGGAAATAATTAAGTTATTTTGAAAGTATTCATCTGTAATTTCATACTAAGTTATTAGGTAATTACAATAGGACGTGAATTAAGCTTTAAATATAGCCGATAAAATGACCGTACATGCTAGAGTCATTAATCTAAAACATTTAATGTGCCAGTAGCTACTAACTTCATGATTCACAGTGATTTTGAAATTACCAGCCTTCTGTGGAAACCGAAGGTCCATTTCCAGAGCGAAATGCATCCAGTACAAGCGCTTATACCCAGATTAATGACAAAAATTATGTATCGTCTCCTTCGCCTGTGCTGCGTACGTAATCTAAGCTATTTTGCTTGATTTCGTATCTCTAATATTGTTTGATGAAAAGTAGTAATTATGAAGCTTTTGGTATGCAGTTTTCTGTAATATTTTCCAAGAAATGAGAGTTATCTTCCCAGGAGGAACTGAAATTGTTATTTAGGGGAAAAGTATGTCTACAGGTTCCAGAAATGGCTTTCCAATGTTGTGAAACCACAACTTATCCTACCATGAAAGCTTTCAGCGTACAGAATTATTTGTGGGGTTTGACTTGGCGATCAAGAAACCAATATCTCACATGATTAAGCATTCTATGTATAAGTCAGTGGGTCATAAAAAAGTGGTTAGCGGTATCATAAGCATAGTTCAAATATTCGCTTCGTTTCATGATGTAAAGAATCACATTAATTATATTATGTGTTATATTAAAAATGGAATAAAAATCTGAAAAAGAACATCATTTGACAACTGGTAAAAAATCTGATAAAAATGTACGCTAGCATAATGTATGAAAATTGTATTTAAATTATTTATCGTTTTGAAGCTTTATATAATTATATACACCTGAGGATGGTTCTTTTAGGAACTGAAACATGTCGTGAAACATGAAAAATGATGGTCTAATGTAAATCGAATATTTCGATAAAGAACATCATTTAATATTTTGAATATTTTAAATGTTGAAATGTTAATTATTGTAATATTTTAATATTTAATAAGAATTATTGTGATTAGACGGACAAGATTTAATATATACTTATTATATCACAATATGACGCAACTTTACCATCTTATTAATTATATTACATAAAACACTTCCGAAATTCAATATCATTGCTTATGAGTTTAATTAAATCAACAAAATAGAAGGATTTTATGTTTTCACGGAGATGAGTCTAAAGATGGCTGTCTTCTGGGGTGTTGCGAAGTCTATAGTCTGGTAGAAGTTTACCGACGTTTCAGAGGTCACAAGTTAGTGATATTTGTTTGTTCCTCTTCAATACTGCGCTCATCGCTCTGATTACGGAGGCAGCAAGGACCTCTGAAACGTCGGTAAATTTCTACCAGACTGCATGGCGCAACAACCCAGAAGATAAATTACATTTGAAACATTAAAACTGCAAGTACGTGAATTCCTGTCAAAAGGCAGATTCAGACAGAATTTTTTATATTTGTATTAACGTCTTTGAAGAATTCGGTACAGAGTAAGGAGATGCATAGTGAGGATGTAATGTAGTTGGTGAAATTAGTGGTCTACGTCACTTCGCGTGACGTACTTATCATTCTTACGAATTTAAAGTTCAGTATTGACTCACTGTAAAATTCGATATCGTTGAAAGTTTAAAGCTGTCGGGTTGTTGAATATTCTGAAAGTTGTTTTACTTTAGAAAGTTAACGGCGTGTGTGTGTGTCTCTCTCTCTCTCTCTGCGTGCGTAAACCAGAGAACAGTAAACGCCGTGGTATTAAGAGCGAGTTTAAATGAGGATTACAAAAGTCGAATCATATTCAGTAATATAATGTAACTATATTTATTTTGTACAGTCTATACACAAACGTTTGAAGTTTATTGGTGTTGTAAAAATTATATAATATTAAAACATTTTATTGTGTAAAATATTATATTAGCGCTCTTAATCGTAAATACGATTTTACATTATATTTTTTAGCGCTTTTATTAAAACGACATGTTTCGACGGGTAATACCGTCGTCTTCAGGTTTTTATCAATTTAAAATATTTTAAAAGCTATTAGATATTTGATGCAATATATTATAATGTAACTAGTTGAATTATCCGTCGTAATTGATAATCATAAATATTATTCTGTAATGCGCAAAATCTCTCAACAACAAATTATCACCAACCAACCAAACCACCTACCAACACTTGACCATTACAAGATAATAATAGATATTATCGGTGTTCAATATGTCGCTGTTACAAAAACACCACGGGAATTAATTATACTAGCTTCAACAAATTTTACCTGTTTTACGTACTTCATTGAGCAAGAAACCCTGTTGGACCTCATATTAATTGGCACTTGTGTCGCTCGCAACTCGAATATTCGTTCGGCCGCCATGTTGGTATTATGGGGTAGAGTGTTGTAGTATTCTCTTCTGATATGATGATCATACTAAGATATATTAAGATGAATTTACTGGTTCAAATGTTACAAGGCGTGAGACTGACACAGGTAAAAGGGACCTGATGATAACGTAATGTGTGATACAGCTGTCTCTGAGTCTGTCTGTCTGTCTGATATTCATGCAACAGTGGATTGATGAAATGGCATGTCAGACTGTCTTCATGTTGCGTTTGTGTCCCAGTAATTAAATATGAATTCGACTTCGAAATAAATTTACTCAGAATGGCGACTCTCTGAAACAGGTAGTCACACTCATTAATGATTACACAGGCCCATTTTTTGGAACAATTGGGTTCGACATTAAAATTAGTATTTTGGGAAATTGTTGCACGTGCGAAGGCGGATACATTCCGATGTCATCGTTGCATGCTGAGTTTTACTTAAAATTTACAGAAGACTTGAGCCCTGAAGATGGAGACAGTATATTTATCCGAAACGCTGGCATCTACGGACGAGTATACACGACGTCAAAACCCATAAGAATTAAATAATCATCCTTCAGCCGTGAAAACCTCAAATAATATATTATCCAGATATTTTACCTGAATCGATCTAGAGAAACTTAAAAAATGGATCATGATGACAATTGTTCGGGAGAGTTCTTTGCACAAGAGAACTAACGATTCGCACAAGTCGTTCTGATTTTTTTTTTTTTATAGTTTGAAATGGAAAATTCTGATGTTTTTTCCCCGCACACGTGGATCAAGAGGCGGTCAATCACATCCAAACGTGTGTGGTGAATCGAAATCCTCTCAACTGGGGTATGATTAACACATACAGGCATCAGACGCATCAAAGTTTAAATGCAATTATCCTGTCGCTGAACGTAACGGCGTCATGAGTCCGACTAATCGATCATTATCACCCTTCGCACTCCCAGACGAGGAGACATGTGAACACCATTTCTAACTGGCGCGGACGGGGAAGGACGGATGACACTAGCAAGCAAACACATCGAGATACTAAGTCAGAGGCTGTTTACACAAACATTTTCTATTTAATTGGCTAACGTATATTCAACGCTTGTGCGTCAGATTATACTGTATCGGATATGGAACGGGCATAACTTAGTTCTGTTGTTCTACAAAGTTATGTTAGTTTTTTTTTTTAATTAGATTTTGGTTTACACAAACATTTTCTATTTAATTGGCTAACGTATATTCAACGCTTGTGCGTCAGATTATACCGTATCGGATATGGAACGGGCATAATTTAGTTCTACAAAGTTATATTAGCTTTTTTAGATTTTGTATATGCCTACATTGGAAAATCGTCGAGTTATAAAATGCATAAATCGGTAGGAATTCGCACAGAAACGGTTTAATATATTTAAAAACCTCACTTAGTCGATAGTGGCTGAGAAAACAAATTATCATGTCTATCGGGATTCGAATAACGTGTGTTCTAAATACAAATCTGTTACGCTAATAAAAAGACCTGTTAGGTTTAAAAGTTATAGCAATTTTATTGCTAAAGTTGGTGTTGAGCTGTTAATGTAGCCTGGCAGTCATACGAGATGTTATTAATTGATTCCGGAGTGATGGTCCGAAGTATATTAATGGATAAACGAAATTTATTACTTAAAAAATAAAAAAAATATATCGGCAGCTGTTTCAAGCTTGTGGTATGTCACACTTCGTTACATTCAAGAATTACTGATATTTTTTTTGCATCGCAAATTTGTATATGCATTCATCCATATGAGTTTTTTTCCCGACTGAATATGAAATTCATTATGTATTTCACTTTGTTGCACCTTGTATGTTATAGCGTAAAACAATAATCCAGCAGATAAATGCGTTCATCTTTTTAACACTTTATATCATGTATATAGGACAGAAACACGAGAGCAACGAACGATCTACAACTTTTTCGTAGTCGAAAAAGAATTTCCCATTATTTACGCATCACGTCATCTGAAAAGAGCGGAGTTTTATCTTTACATATTTCTAACCTCGGCTGTAGATTGAGGTGAGTGTCCAGCTTCTCATTTCGGAAAAATTTGCCCATGGGTAATGAGCTGCTGGTACCCTCAGTTGGGATGCTGGGTATGACTCAGCTTTTTTGAGCTTGGTGACGAAGGAAATATCTCTGTTTCTCCCGAGAACCAACCACGTCACCCCCTCCCCCCCAGTTGCTCACTCCGTAGTCGACTAATTTAGTGAGTTATCCCAGCTCGCTTGTTTACTTATTCACACTGCAAATTTCCTGAGGATCAAAGCTATAAATTATAGACTCTGTCATGCACAAAAGACGCGATCACCACTTTGCCATCTGGATAACATTTTTTTACCATCCATGGCCAAGTTACGTATTTACACAATCAGATTCTCGGAATCACTTAATTACCGTAATGTGTTACACGTACGGTGTGCTGTCATAATCAGAGAGAAGCCATGTATCTCTTTATTGGAATAGGGAATAACTGTGTGTCAGCGCATTTCTTTAGGCTATTCACGGGTATCCTCAGGGCAGAACACGAACGAGATATTCAGAATTTCCCTCAGTAACTCAAACAGCCCCCCCTCCTCCTCATAAGATGAATAATAGGTATCTTCGAATTTATGCCAAGGAGTCCCGCACAACTACTGTCATACACTCTTACCTGAAAACATCGGCCTCTGTTCGAACTGGCGACTTTGTTGTTGTTTCGTCATGTTATTATTATTTAGTGTTCTGTCTGACGACAGGTCCATATGAACAGGATCCTTCCATCCTTTTCCCGGACTGGGACCTGTTCATATACGTTCTTGGTAGATGATCCAGAAGTGGTTTGCCATTGCCTTCTTCTGTGTGTGAATGGGATGCCACGGAGATTATTTAGTGTTCTGTCTGATGACAGGTCCATATGAACAGGATCCTTCTATCCTTTTCTCGGACTGGGACCTGTTCATATACGTTCTTGGCAGATGATCCAGAAGTGGTTTGCCATTGCCTTCTTCTGTGTGTGAATGGAGTAATTGTTGGGATGGCACGGAGGAAAACTCCGTGTTGCCTAGACCACGGCCTTGCCCAACACAAATTATAAATTCGGGCACCGCCGGGAATCGAACCCGAGACCCCAGGATTACAAGGCCAGCGTTCTAACCGCTAGACCACCGTGGTGTTTCGTCATGTGCCTTATTACAATACTTCGTCTCTGAAAGTGACTCTACTCAATTACAATGCTTTTACATATACTAACTGGATTGTTGTTGCCAACTGGGTACTGTAAATTTAAATTTCCCTATCACACAAAAAAAAAAATACCTTTTAAACTTTGGGTCGCGATACTTTTGGATAAACTGTATATCTTCTGCAGTCTGAGCAGCGTATTGAAGGAGGAAAATATGATCTGAGGGCGTTTCAGTTTATTACGTTGGTAATTATACTGTGTCAGTTTGTGGGGTTATGTAGTTCCTATTGAGATGATGAGCAAGGTCACGCCAAGGTCCCCTGCGCAAGCAACCCGATTCCCGGGCCTAAGATTACAGTCGGTCAGATAGCAAATGAGGGCAGACGCCCACGTACTTGGATAACCCTCTCGAAACTGCATTGACATTATTGGCGCCCTCAGAGTCGTCTGCCTAAATCACGGTTTGGGTGATGGTCTCCGTTAATGAATCCCGCCCACCTCCAGTTCACTCTACCGACTCTTCGTATTGCATTAGCGCCGTGGTCGTGAGGATGCCTTGCGTGGGGTCGTGGAGTTCAACTAAATGATTATAAACGTGTTTCACTCTTGTATTAAGAATTTCGTGGCTGGAGTTCTCCGAATAGGTAACAGCGGCTTTCGGAAACATTCGACGTCGAATGTTGTACGTTCTCAAACGTTTCGATAGACATTATAGTTGCCGTCTTCAGGGTGAATGTATTTTTGGGGGTTAAGAAAGTCTAATTTAATGCAATATTTATTTTTATTTAGTGTTCTGTCTGACGACAGGTCCATATGAACAGGATCCTTCCATCCTTTTCTCGGACTAGGATCTGTTCACAGGTCCATATGAACAGGAATCCAGAAGTGGTTTGCCATTGCCTTCTTCTGTGTGTGAATGGAGTAATTGTTGGGATGCCACGGAGAAACCGGGGAAGAAGCCCCCGGAGGAAAACTCCGTGTTGCCTAGACCACGGCCTTGCCCAACACAAGTTATAAATTGGGGCATCGCCGGGAATCGAACCCGAGACCCCAGGATTACAAGGCCAGCGTTCTAACCGCTAGACCACCGTGGCGTAATGCAATATAGTATAACACAAAACACGCGGAGACGTCTCTTTGAAACATGTAACATGAAGAGGACTGTAACAGGATTGTAGAAATGTTATCCAGAACATCAGTGTTGTGTATCTTTACTTACGCACTTTTTGTACAATTTCGTTTCAGTCACTTGTTTTTCGGAATGGATATAAGTTGTTTTCACTTTAATATGACATTGTCTTTATAGTACGTCATTTACACGTGCTCGCTAATTATTTACAACCAGATAGTTGAATCGTAAAATTAGGAGCTCTGTACGTTGAAAGAGATACAAAGGAGTGGGTCTATGTATCTGTTAGTCTTTTGTTGTCACTTGTGAAGCTTTAGTGTCAAAGCGAATACGAGAAAAAATAATGAGCAGGGACTGCATATAATAGTTGGCGTAACAGTTTCAGGCGTACGAAGCTGTTCACTTCTGTGTAATTATTGGGCTGTAACCTAAAAAAAAAAAAATTAACTACATTTTAATTTCTGTGATTCATTCCGTCCTGTACATGACGTCATTCCTCCAGCTTGGGGGATTATACGGGAGACGAGAAATTGCGTACTGTTTACAGCTAACGCGTTATAAAATGTTTTAAAAAAAGACGTTGTTAATCTTGGATATTGTGTTGGGTTGGACGTGAGTAACATCAGACAGGCGGACATGTAGCACGCATGGTAGAGTTGAAAGAAACTAACTTAATGATCCCAGTCCTATTTGAGAAATTAATTGTCACTCAACTAGTCAAATTACAATTGTTTAATTTTAACCGTCTAATCACAATAAAATATTTTATTAAATATTAAAATATTATTACTACAAATAACATTTAATATTTAAAATATTTAAAATATATTAAAATGATGCTCTTTCTATCGAAATGTTCGATTTACAATTAGAGCATCATCTTTTTCACGACATGTTTCGGTTTTCAATGAACCATCTTCAGGTGTATAATCGATATAAATTCAAATGTAATATTCTAAATGCAATCCTTTGTCAGATGTCCATTAAATATCAGTTATCCTCTTCTAGATCAATTGTCAAATTACGTTCCTTTTTTGGAACACGATGTTTTACCATTTTCACCAGACACGGACACTAATCTGAATTCAGTGACTGATAAATCCTATCTTCTTCAAGATTTATTTGTGTAAACTTGACGTCTTTGCCATGCGTGCTACAACTCTGCCCATCACATCCTCCCGACAGAAATTTTAACAAAATAGTGACCGTGAAACCTAAAGGGAGGAAACCATTTGGAATATCTCTGTATTTTAATGGGAAGATAATATTAAAAAGAATCTTAAAGAAATTGTTGTGAAAATATGGATTAATTTAATGTGTAATAGGATAGCGGTCAGTGGCGGACATTTCTTAACGCGGAAACAAGTTTTCGGAAACCATAAAATAAAATAAAATAAATTTTGATTACTAGCTGAGAGACTGTCAAGTTCTGAAGAACTGTCTTCATCAGACACACATTGATATTCGTTACAAACGGAAACAGAATGTCGTCTTAACGAACCACCTGCAGAGTCGCTTTATCTGACTTTATCCGACGCTACTCGATTATTGCCATTGGTACAGCATTGTTAAATAAATGTAAAAAAATAATCAGGACATCGTATGACAGTACAAAGAAATATGGACGACAGCTGCAGGAGAACTCCATATTTGATTTAAAAATGTAATAATGATAATGAATATAAAATTTTTATTGAGAAGACTCGAGGAAAGACACAACTCGGGAGACCTAGGCATAGATGGGAGGATAATATTAAAATGGACACAAAATAATTCATACTGTTTTAACTGGATTTGTTTTGTTGACGGTAGAGGCTGGTAGATGTCTCTTTTTAACAGTGCATTGAACCTTCTTGTTTCACTAAAGATGAGGAATATCTTTACCAGCTGAACGAACGTCAGTTTGTCAAGGACTCTGCTCTATGGTGAACTTACTAAGGATACAAATATCATTTCCTGCAGTGTCCTTCTTCCAAATAAAGTATCACAGTTGCCGAGGACACACTCTTCAGTGGAAAGCATGAGTGAGGGTAGTTCACAGGGGCACTGTTCTAGCGTACTTGAGTAACCTAGAGTATTTATTAATGCGGTAACGTTTGTACATACAGACGCATGTGTGTGTGTGGTTGCGTATTACCCTGGCAGGCGAAGCACGAAATTTGCTGTTGTGTTGATCTCATTACGAAGGACGGAGATCAATTATACGAGGACCAGAATAAAGGAAATTAAAAGTGAGAAGGGACGCGCGTGCCCCTAGTATTGGGCACACACTATGTGAATTTTTCGCCCGAGATGACAGTTTAAATTGTGCTCAGACTTCGTAGGCTATCAAAGATGTCCGTTATGTCGAAGCTGATTTTTATGTCTGAGTAATACCTCTTTATTCCGTTGCATGAAATATTTTGTTATTCATTATTTTTAATGTGCCTAATTTGTGTCCGATTTCAATTGAAAATATGCTGTATATTGTTTACAAAACATTGCATTTAACTTGAACGTGCCCCAGTGTGTTTCGCTTTGTTAAAACTGTTTGGATTGAAAAATAGAATACGTTCAGTATAATAATATCCACATGATAAGTACGATATCGATCAGAAATTATGATACTGCCTTGTCAGGGTAGCTAGTTAGTAACAAACCCATAATTTTAGGATTCGTTTTTTTTTAAATTTTACTAATTTCCTTGCAAGTTATTATTTGTATTTGTATTTATTGTAATATTTTTTGGCGTTCACTATGGAAACTTGCGGGAGGAGATTTCTTGGGAGACATATGCATTGGAAGAGAGTATAATGTTAAAATAGATAGGATTTTATTACGTTAATTGCATTGAACTGGTTCCATATTGTGTCCATTGGCTGTGAACACTGTCACGAAACTTAGACTAGCTGAGTGACTATCAGTTTCTGGAGGACTCTGTAACATGGATAGATACAGTTTATTCTCATTCTGTACAGGTAAGAATGCATCTTGTTTGACATACGATTACTTGAGTAAAATCACGAAAGCGACTGGACGTAATCCACAATAACATTATCGAACGTGTGGTGCAATGTGGACTTAATAATGGTATCTTACGTTGGTCCAATAAGGTATTTTTTATTTATTCTGTTCGAGAAATTCTCATTGCGTTCTGTTGATTGTCGTCGTCAGACAAGACGTCGTGTGTCGGCGTCGGGATGTCAGTTGCCTCTTCGCTGGTTAGGCGACGATATTGTGAATGTCGCGATGCTCGGCGACCGTCTGATAGCTTTGTGTTTCTCGGTGTTCTGCAGATTTACATATCCATAAAACACTCCCATACACACACATACTTAATAAAGCGTGTCACATATTGTTAATGAAATGGCATGGAAAATCCGGAAACTGACATCTCGATGCTGAAAAGGAAATAGGGCCGCAGAATTACTGACGGTCTGTCGCGTCAGAGTGTCGTGGCCAGTCAGTATAATGCTCGGCTATGAGTCGTGTCGCTCTGGCAGCGTAGGTAACGAAATGTCTTTCCAACGGAGGGACTTAACTGATGGATTTTTGCGGGAAAAACGACACACGTCCAAAATTTAAGCGTTTTCTAAATGAAAGGGAAAAAAATAAACTTTTCTGTGTCTGAAATAGTGAAAATTTCTTAACATTTTAATTTTGTTTTATGAATTTTTAATTGTACGTGCGATTAACTCACATTACCGTCTTTATTTACTTAATGTCGTCTTCTGTCTTAGAGGAACAAATTATCCTCCTTGTCTGATGACGTGATGGAGACTGAGCCAAGGTGTGTTAAAACTGTAAAGAGCGAAGTACAGAACCTCATGATATTTTGTAAGAATATCACTATATAATATTATGTATTTTCTGGAATGTAAAATGCTGAACACTCGATCGAAAAATATGTACAAAATCTTGAACATTTTCTTGTTTTTGCAAAAGATAACATTGCATGACTTTAATATTAGTTTAAAATTTATGTTAATATCTTGACGAATGTTACAAATTCATAAAAATACATTGAAAGTTATATTTTAGTTCTGACTTTTATGTTCCTTTAGAAAATAATTTCGAAGACGTCATATTAGTTTCATGTCAATTATTCTGTCCTTTGGCTCTTAAGTAAGAATTTCAAAGTACCTGATCGATTTAAAAGAACAACTCTGCACTGAAGAGATATATTTACATTTGTTAATACACTTGCATGTCACTGCATTTGGTTCATTTTAAGGCAAATTAGACTGAATTACTGTTTATGCACATGTAGGAAATGCTTATTTTTAAAGCAGATATTTAAATTATGTGGACACAAACTTATATTTGATGTTTTGTGACGTATCGTTGGCCAAAACGTTGGCATTGGTTTAGGCAGAAACGTTCAGAGTCGTTTTTATAGTTCTTAAATTGGTTGATATGTGCATCTTACACCAAAAAGTGTGTATATGA
This sequence comes from Zootermopsis nevadensis, assembly GCF_000696155.1. The sequence goes on along the minus strand of NW_019060638.1, from coordinate 381,494 downwards.
TGGCTACTCTGTTAATAACTTACAAAGACATAACGATATGACACAGCATAATGTTTTAAATGACTCGCAAAAATCAAGTGGGAGTCACAGACAGTTAAAAGAAATTGCGTATAAACTTGAAATTTTAAGCCAAGTTTTAAAAATTACTATAAATGCAGTGTAGCATTCATGTTTCGTCTGTGAAATAACAGTCAGAACTACTACGTTTTTTGGAGGTACCATGTGGTACTTGTAAGTGCTTGATCCAGGGGCTGCGCCCACAACTTGGGGGGACACACTGGGGTTCGAAGTTGCACATATCGACCCATTTGAGCGCTGGAGAACCCTCCCTGCACCCCTCCCCACCCGGAACATGCCGGCCCCAGCAACTTCCGACGTTGTAACTTCGGGAAAACGTGGAATCCTGTGTCCGAATTGTCTCTGATGCGTTGCGGGGTGTTCTGATAACCCTGTCTCGATTCAAAACTATTAATATTCTGGAATAATTCACGGGCCAGAACTTTGCTGTGTGTTTATTGACGTCAGGGTTTCTGCAAGCTAGTCTGTGAGGATCAAATTCCAGAATATAAGTTTAACGTCTTATAAATGATGGTGTACGTGACGTGGGAAATTCAGTAGGTACTTTCAGTCGGTGCAAAGGAAACATTTTACTGATTGGGGGATACAGACAAAATATTTGCCCCTGAAAAAAGAAACTGACCAAAATTATTGTATCTGGAAGCTACCTGCATGGAGCAGAGTTATTCTGTAAAAATACTAGTATACTCAGCTAGTCGAGACATTCTATCATTTGATGGAATCAGAAGACTCATTACCATACTCCCTATCCTGAGCCAGATAAATCCCGTCCTGTATTTCCAAACTAAATTTTTCTTAATATCCTTTTTAATATTATCTTATCTACTAAGCCTAGGTATTTAAAGTAGTCCCCTCCATCCAGGCTTTCCAACCAAAATGTTTTTATGTGTTTATCATCGCGATTGTCTTTAAAAGCTGATAGTAGTTCATCTGGCCAAGAAGTGTCCAGCCGTCATGGAACCTGAAGGTTCTTTAACGTATCCACAAGAGCTCGCCACTTATTTCTTCTTTGTTGCTGTCCAGATTTTTGCACCCTGTTCTCAAAGTCGTAATTTCAGTCAATTCTTAGTTGGTATCCGTCCCTCGGCACACGATATTACGTCATTGTATAGGGGTAGCTACTGGCGACACATTAGAACGATGTTTCGACTGTCAAGTAATATAGTCGGATTCACTTTAAGCTATTTATACACGCATTGTAAATATATTTTAATATTTTTAAATTTTAAGTTAAATGATCACCATAAAACTGTAAAAGCAATAAATTGGGAACAATTAATGTGATATTATTTAGTGTGTTTTAAGGAAAGTCAATCGGTCGAGCACAGAAATCTGTAGAGGCCGTGGGCCGTCTGATGAGTTCATGACTGATCCAAAGATTTGCTTTCCAAGATCTAATTAAAGTACGCAGAAATAGCACACAGACTGAGGAATAATTTGCAGTTGGTTTTGGTTCATCCCACAGTGGATTGCGTCGTGTTGGTGACGTTTGACAGGATACACAGGGGACGCCCGTCGCTGATATTAAACTGACGTCAGCTGTCATCCATATTAGTTGCTTCCTTGCTGTGTCTAATATTAAGGACAGGATCATTTCTCGGCGTAAATCCAGCAACAGGCAGCCTCAATGTTAATGCTTGAATCCTGAGTGTTCTTGTAACTGTGAGGATGTTAGACCTGTCTTGCAGAATGTTTTATCAGAATATTTACATGTCTATATGAGATTTGAAGTTTTCACGGCAGTTATATCTGTGTTTGTTTTTCTTAGGGTAATAAACTTGTATGAACTTTTAGTTAGATACCATAGTATTGCAGAAACATATTGCTTACATCTTCAGGGTAGAACACAATATATCTGTGTAGTTTTTATTTTTTATGCGCTCATCAGAGGCTTCAGAATCATACTATAGTTGACAAATCATCTGAAAATCTAAACGATAGTGCGTTACGTAATGCATTGCTGTTTAGTTTGATTTGAACCATCTTTAAGTGTTATAAAAGCGAGACCACTGTGTTTCGGAAGCGGGTTCTGATCCCGTCTTCAGGTGAAAATTTCTACTCTGTTGGATCAGATGGAAGGAGCTACTCTCTAGACACATTAAGTCAAATAATTGAAACCTTATAAGCTACTGAAATCATATAGTTTCAATACTTTTTCATCAAAATTACTTTTTTAGATTGTAGCTGTTTCGTATTTAGTATCCGAAAGTCAGGTCATCGTGTTTTCGGGGTAACCGGAAGGCGACGACAGAGGTTTAATTCTTCTGTTAGTGGCATGAGCTGTGATTTCATATGATACACTGCAGTGTGAGATAAAGAGAGAATGTTAGTGAAGTGAAGGCTTAAACGTACGATTTTCATGAGACCTGAGCCTATCTGACATTTGGTTTAGTTCTAAAACAACTCCGACAGCCAGTCATCGCATCACCTCGTGCTTTAACAGTGACCATTAACAGCGTACTGTCTCACATTATGATAGATAACATTCAGCAACAGTGGTACCTTATTAAGAACAGAGCAGGATTTCGAAACTGCTTCCCAGTCTGTCCGGTGCAGTGATGAATTTTAGTCTAGACACGTCTTGGCTCGATCCTAAAATATATATAAAATAGATTATTTTTGTCAAGTTTCTAACGTTCGTTTGTGTCAACTCACAACACAAACTTTTTTCATATAAAATATATATATATATATAGCAGTGGGTGCTGCATACGTGTATGAAATCCGGATAAAATTTTGTTAGCCCTTTTTTGTTTCAAAAGCTCCTGTCTGAACATCATTTACCGGCGAAAGGGTTTGTTCGCCGACCGTGTTTTTATCGAGATTTTGGCCTCTGAATCCGATTATGAAATCCTGGATAATCGAATGAAACTAAGAGAATTCTGTACAAGGTAGAAACATTAAATATTGATGAAAATTTTGTCTTGAAGTCAAGTCTGTTTTTTGAAATGTGGACGGTGGCAAGTGGGTTGTTGCTCCGTGTAGTGTAGTAGAAGTCTGCGTATGTTCCAATGGTATTTGCTGCTTCCATCATCAGGGCGTCGGTAAAATTCTACTACACTGCAAGGCGCAACAACCCAGAAGACAGTCCAACCATTTAATCTATTGATGGATTTTAACCGAAGTTACCACTAGAGCCAATCCAGCCTCTACACTGTCAGTAACACAGAATTAATGACTGTACAGATCACTTACATTAGAACGACACCATCACCCCTTAATTTAGGATGTTCTTATATCAATGTCGTTTTCCTTTGATGAATAAGCTCATTTTGCAACGAGAGTTTTTTTATTTAGATTTTATGTCCTGGCTAATGAAGCATTAGCGAGTTGGGCTTGTGACATTCTGATGGATATGCGCCCATATGTTACCTCAATTAATGTGAGAAACACTTTAATTTTTAGTAGTTACAAAATTTGTGCTGATGAAAAACTTCATGTTTCTACGTGCAGAATTTAGCATAATCCAATACTGTAGCATACAAAATAATGTACAAAGTTTATGACGAAATTCTTTAGTGAATATGCAATTCCTATTGCTAGCCTCGCCATGAAGACTGAAGGAAAGTTTGTGTCGTGAGTTTTTCCCAGAACGTTTCGTTCCTTATTTCTACGTTTTACTAATCTAAAGAACTCGTTTTCAAACTACACAGTTTTTCTTATTTCCTTTAAAAGAGGAAAGACTCCAGTCATTTCTTCTGTTTATCAGAAACTACTTCAGAGACGTTTGTGCCACTCTTCTGGACACGGAATGAGATATACAGGGTGTTGCGTTTAAGACGCAGAATACACATTTAGTAGATGCCTCACAAATAGCAGCAAACGATTTCAGAGTTCGGGGATGGACACACGTTATGTTTGTGAATGCACCATAATTTCACTTTTTCCACCAGGTATGAGCAGCGGCCTAGCAAACGATGACCTTGACTCTAGTGTGACGTTGGCGACTGGGAGAATTTTTTACACGAGTGTGGACGTACTTTTGATTTTGATTTATTGACGTTTGTTGCTGGGTTGCGTTTTAAAAGGCACGTCCTGTATTATGTACCTTGTCTCACTAAAAGCAGTTTGTTACATGAAACATGCAGACTTCTATTGCTAAAAGCGTTCCATTAGAACAGAGACAGTAGAGTTTGGAGTGACAAGATTCTCGATCAGCTTCAGACATTTAGTGTTGGTCTCGAAAAAAAGTTATCCACAAGAAATAAAATGTGGAAAAGTAATCGACCTATTGGTGACGTCACTTAACCCGATTATATCCGTCATTGAAAAGGGGTTATTCATCCGATAGTAAGTGAATTATATAAAAAAACACTTCAGACGGACAACCATACGAAACATAAAATTGCATAGATTAATTCTTAAACAGGTGGGAGAGATATTTACCTTTTAAAGGTTAATCATTCCATTATCCAACACTGTATAGTCTGAGCTACTTACAGTTTCGTTAAATAAGCCACAAATAAGAAATATAAATCTACAACCACCAGAAACTGATAGTCGCTCAGCTGAATAGTAAACGCCCTCTTATATGTAACCGGAAGTTAATTACAGTCTTCACAAGAACCCTCTACTGGACCATTCTATCCTGATGTACATTAATGTGCACATATTCACATTGTTTCTTTAAGATTCACTTTAATATTATTATTCTATATACGCCTAAGTTTTAATGCCACCTTCGTCGTTGAGTCGGTGGGAACGGTTTGCCTTTAGATGATGTTGTCTTTCCGACAGTAAAGTCTGGATTATGACGTGTCGCTCGGTTGGCCCATGTGTGTGCGTAATCTAGGCTTGACGTCGTCTTGAAGCTCAGGATGATTGATAGCACTGAGATGTTTAGTTACAGTTAGTAACTTTACGTCGGTCAGATGACGTATAAAAGTTTTACGGGACACAGTTGAAAGAGGATTTTTCTCTATATAATTGTGTGAAATAATCTAGCTGTTTTATTAATGCGATATCTCCTGTTTCATCATTCGTATTGTCTAAAATGAAAGGTGAGTGACGCGATAGGATTTACGTTTAATCCTTGCCAATCGCTACACCCCGTTTCCCCTTCATATGTTAAACGGATCACGGTTATTAACTCATAAGCGGTTAAAGTATTTTGTCAGAGACGAACCATGTATTAATAATGATGTTATGCAAAAGAGAAATAACCCTGCATTTAACTGCATAAACGTACAGAATTAGCTGGAAAACACACACAAAAATTTAAAATTTTCGAGATTCAAAATACGTAGATTTCATACGAGTCGATCCGGTGTAGCTGAGTCAGTATGGTGGATCATAATGCGCGCTGCACTATCGGCGCCCGATCCCCGACAGGGACAGAGGGAATTTTCTCTTGCCACTGATAACAGACCGGAACTGGGGCTCCACAGCGAAAGATAAATTGGACAGAGGGGCTCTTAAATTGCAGAAATTTCCGAAATTCGCAGAACATGCCAAAAATTATTTTTTTTTCGAAATTTGTCAACATTCAAAAAATTTCAAAAAGTTTAAAAATTGTAGAACTATCTAAAAAAAAGAAATTAATTCATGAGTATTTTTAAAGCAAGATGGAGAGAATAAAATTTGCTGTGGAATTAATTATAAAAGTGGGTTAGGATTGGCGCTTGGAAGCCTGAGACAGACGGGCAAAAGCCTGACTAATGAAGATGCTGTCTATTTAGAGAGAAAGAATAATCTTTTCACATATTTCTTAAATGTTCGTAGACGTCAAGGTAGAGGAAACAATTTCTGAGTTGAAATATTAATAGTGATAATTTTTGAAGCAGCAGTACCTCTGAAACGTCGGTAAACTTTTACCGGACTGCACGGCAAAACATCCCAGAAGACAGTTATCTTCAGTATTTTATTAATCTATTATCGCCTTGCGTGCTACATGTTCCATTATCCGATGCCCATTTTTTATAATTTTAAAATAATGGCAGTATCCGCGCCACGTGTGAATTAGCTGTTCGCTCGGATAGCGATTGCAGGTCAATGCAGTTTAGTGCCACGATAAGACACACTCTCTTATGCAGGACGTAGTTTTCCGGGGTCGCAGGGATGACCTCAAAGTGCGAGCAGGCCTGTGTAACATCACTAATTAAGGCGTCTGACTTCAGCATCAGTTGTTCAGAACGTCGTACGACTTCATTTTACGAAGCTGAGGGCGGCAATGAAAACAAATGCGGGCATTTCACTCTCAGTCACTATACATCGTTTTGCATACGTAAAAAATGTTCCCCATGCGTGCGTTGTGCAAATAATAGGATAGCAACAAAGATAATAGAAAATAAAACAAAAGGAAAACATTAGATAGAAAATACAGTTGATGAACAATGGATTAGTATAGTCTTGGCGAAACTGGGAGAGATAAGGAAGGGAGAGAGGAACATTGTGATTAAAATGTTCGGAAGCAAATGGTTTGTTATTGATTAATAAGTGGCTTACAAGAACAAAATAACTTGTAGACCGACTAATTCTGTAGAATTGAGAAATATGGGAAATTACGTATACCAAATTAGATGTGAATGGGAGAATAACTAACTAACTAACTAGATGGCTTACCGAACCCGAAGGTTCATCACCGAATTAACCAAAGCCCTCCACCGGACCCTGTCCTGGGCCAACAAAATCCAGTCTCCTTCAACTCCTATCTCCCATAGATCCCGCCTGACATTATCCTCCATCTACGTCTAGGTCTCCCCAGCGGTCTCTTCCCTTCAGGTTTCCCAACCAATACCCGGTGCACACCTCTTGTCCCATCCAGGCGCGCTACATGTCCCGCCCATCTCACTCTTCTCGACTTAATCACCCTCACAATACTGGGGGAGCAGTACAGATTTTTAAGCTCGTCATTGTGCAGTTTTCTCCACGCCCCATCGTCTTCCCTCTAAGGCCCAAATATCCTCCTCAACACCCGATGCTCAAACACCTGCAATCTGTGTTCCTCCCTCTGAGTGAGAGACCATGGTTCGCACCCAGGGAGAATAGAATCAGGAATTTATAATTTGTATTCGTGAACAGCGAGTACAGTTATAGTGACACGAATAAATATTATATTAAGATAATAGTATCATTTGGGTTTCTTATGTCAGAGCTGTGGACCATAAAAGCCTCGTGTCTGGGAGACGGTTTTCTGTGTACAAAACTTGGACTGAACAAATTAATTTAGTGAACAGAGGAGGATTTTTGTAAAGCATTGTTTCCCAAAGTTTGAAATAATGTAGAAGAGATCGCCAAAAAAATGATCTGAAACAACGATTTATGAAGTGATTCTATACTAGCGGTACTTCTCAAAAATGACGTTCCTACAACTTTTAATGGAAGTTACTGGGTTGGCTTATAGAATTCGGAGCGTACGTGGCAAAAGTTGGATTTCTCATTGCAGAGACACGAATTAAACTCTTATCGTGATAATGCAGTTAAGATTAAAAGTGTACACATGTTTACGTCAGAAATTTATGTTCTAACTTATTGTCTTTGATAAATATTTAAATTAGAATTACTGACATTGTTTTATAAAACGGTGTATATGGAATTCGGTTTGAAGGAGACGCGGATATAAAGAAAAGACAGAAACAGAGGGGCAGCGGAGTGAAACGAGAAGTGACGGTTTGTTGAAAATAGAAATCAGGCTCGGTGAGACAGAAACAGAAACGCGGGAGATAAAATTGGAATTCTGAAGACGAACGAGCGCCTCTGCCCGTTGTGAAGTGTCGCGTCAGCGAAGGTTCTTTCAATCCCAACTGCAAATTCTGTAAACTCTGAGGGAAAAATGAGTCAAGTGTTCTAAATTTCTCCTTCATTCTCTGTTCAGCCAGGCAGATTCATTTATGAGTTCGAAGATAAAGTACAATCGTCACCAAAATTGTGTTTTTCAAGATGGGTTTAATGCTCACGCACGTATTTCACCGTGAAATATCAAAATCTCGTTTCTGTTGTTTAGAAACAAGCCGACTCATTTCTCATTGGCATCAGTTGATCAGTAGCTAACATCATTGAGCAGAGTCCTTCTTTGAAAGCTGGCAGTCGCTCATCTAGTCAAGAAATGTTTAATCTATTTCGAAACCCCAAAGTTTATTATGATTTTTCACAATAACCCGTCAAGTGTCCCAACCCTGTGTAAATATACTTGTTCAATTTTTATCAGTATAATCACAATAAAATATTATTATTAAATATTAAAATATTATTACAATTAACATTAAAATATTTAAAATATATTAAATTAAAATGATGCTGTCTATCGAAATGTTCGATTTACATTGGAGCATCATCTTTTACACTACATGTTTCGGTTCTAAATGAACCATCTTCAGGTGTATAATCTATATAAACTCAAATGTAATATCCTAAGTGCAATCCTTCGTCAGATGTCCATCAAATATCAGAAAGTAATAATATTTTATTGTGATTAGACTGATAAAAATTGAACAAGTATATATTCAACACAATATGACGCAACATTATCATCTCCTGCGTAAATAATTCAAATATTTACTTCCTACATATTATTTGCATATGATTAATTTTAATATTATCCTTCCACCTAAACCTAGGTGGTCTTTTCTGTACAGGTTTTCTGACTAAAATCTTTTTATACATTTCTTATGTATGCCGTGTGTGATACGTATCCAGCACATTTCATCATGATACGGAATATTCGTTTACACTTTAAAACCGATGGTCCTGCTGTGTAACGTCCACTTTAACATCCGATAATGCTGCATTTTGTCCGCAGAGTGTATTTATGGCTTTCATATTATTCGCAGAATAAACAATAACGACTTCCGCTAACAGCATTAACAAATTGGCGTTTGTCAATGAGACGCTTTATATTTTGTTTGAGGTATAAATTTCATTTTTAAATACTACTTAGATTAAATTCGTTCTTCGCAGTTTTACCACCAGGCAATGAATGTGCATACAAGGCTTGAAGATTCTTTACATTTTGAATTTGAAACGAGGGTCGGCTTCACACGTCAGTCGAGTGTATCAAGAAAGGATCTCTAATCTGTAGGTGTCTTTGTTAGGCAGAACGTGAGAGAACCGCAGAATTTGTTACATTTTGAAGGGTTTTTTTTTTTGGGGGGGGGGTGTTGTAGCGTCTTGTAATCTGGTAGATCGCCCTGATTATGGAGGCAGCAAGGACCTCTGAAATGTTGGTAAACTTCTACTAGTCTACACGGCGCAACAACCCAGAAGACAGCCATCTTCATACTCACAGCCGTGTTTAGCTCAAATCCTACTTAATTATTTCATTTTTAGTTAGTGGTTTGTAATGACATTCATTTCTCATTTGCGTGATGCAGTTGGATGTTCGGAAGGTTTGCTGCAGGCAGGGAGGCGCCGATGGAAATACAACGTGTGTGTTTACTGCAGCATTAGTAAACCCAAAGAAATTTGTTGTATTATCCGTCGTTTGTGCTGAATTCTACCGAAAGTTGAGCTCTACTTTCCTGTTAACAATTCACGTGGTTCGCCGCAACTAATTAAGACAAGTCTTCCCAGATGTTTTCCGGTCTTCACGAAGAACACACAGCATTGTAGTTTGTAGTATAACATGTATGTTTCCCCTTGAATTCCTCCCAGTTCAGTTACTATTTTTGTTAATGGTCTAGCGTCTTCATATAACAAATTACATAAGCCGCTTCTGCGACAAAATACGTCCGAGAGCTTATAAAGCTTCGAATATTTGTACGACAAGATTTTGATCACTCAGCTGAAATGGCCAGACTCCAGACCGAGAATCAAACCCGAGACCTGTAGAACACGAACCATTTCTAAGAATTCAGACGCAGGGTTAGGTCGGGAACTATCTTTGCAAACAATCTGCGCTGTGAACTTCAAACACGGTGTAAAGGATTAATGCTAAGGGAGGTATGCGACTGGAGATCGATACTGAGATAGCTATTACCATAAAGTAGGGGGTGTGCAACCTTTTCAGAGCGCTTTTCGAGTGGCCATTTCGATGTGTGATATTCATTTATGTAAAGTACTGATATTTTATTTATAATGAAGTCCACTGGTGGAAGTGGGTGGGGGGGGGGAACAGTACATTTCTTTTCGTAAGAATCGAAAGACCATTCCCTTAGACTCGTATCGATTGTGATGTCTGTTCTCGAAAGAACAAGGAATAAAGCGAGTTGAATTGGATGGATATTTTACATCCTTAATAAGAAACTCTGCAGTCCGCCATTTTTATGTGCCGGTTTTTATTGTTTTGTTCTGGACAGAGGCTAAGTGTTCCACTGTGTGACCTCACGGTGTCACGTGTTAATGTTATATAAAAAAATAATTTTGTTTTGCATTTCTTTTGCTGAGGGTCCTTATTTGTTGTATAATGCATAAAGCGATTTTGAGGCGTTGTCACGACAATAATATGTAGTTGATTAACGGAAATATATTTTCAGTTCTGTTATTTCAGATCAGATTATTTTAAGGAAAACTCGTATGATGAACAAATACCTTTCACTTGTATTTGTGCATATAGTATTTAGCATCCCAGTTATGCGAAATTAAATGGAATAAAGATAGTTGCTCAGGTTTGGAATAGAGTGGACAGATTTATATATTTTTAAAGATGTTTTAGTGGGATGAATGAAGACATGCCTGTTGAATTATTGACAGGTGATACAGGATTTAACGTTTTTCCTGGGAGACAAGTCTTCTGGGATGCTGCGTCGCGAATGTGCGATGGAGATATATTCCTCTGAGGCATCTGACAATATCTACGTCACTACAGAGCGCGAGATCACTAAAAACAACCATTTTCTATAAAGAGATGATACATGAACGCATACAATATATTCACAGTCTTGAATTATATTGCATTGCCCCGACTGTGTTCGAGGTGGTGATCACAGTGTGACCTAGATTCAGCTGGCAGAAGACCGTGTGATCACGGCAACCAACATGCCAGGTTTCATAAATGACGAGTTGTTTCCTGCCCAGATGAGCTACTACTAGATTTTCAAGAAAGATTATTTTCCCTGGAGTTAGTGGAGAGGCGATGTTTTAAAGAAAGATGTTGAACCATGGTAGTGATTAGTCATTGAATATTATAGACGGTCACAGAGACTTGGAGGTAGTGTAGAAAGTTATATTTAGAATATTTACATTTTGAATGTTTTTAAATTTCTTGCACAGTGGCAGGATTTTCCTTTAGAAAAGGGATAATACGAACGCTGATTTAATTTCATTAGTTTTGAACAGCAGTTAGAAGCTTTAATATAGATGCTTGTTGCCAAAAACTCGCAACTTTTTGATCATTATTTATCAAGAGCAGGGAACGAGGCAAGTGTTCTTTAAAAGTTAGCGGATATAATTGAAGCACCTTGTCATTCACTGCACATGCGTGAGAGCTCTTAAAAGTTTCGTTGATCGATCTCTGGGCACAAAGAAGTAGTTGAACAAAGCGTAGCTTAACTGTAATCTAATTTTGCTGTCACATTACAAGACTTAGGGTTTCGTGAGTGGAGTTTACGCTTCTTGTAAAAGTGAATCTAAAATCCCACCCTATTTAAGATGATGGCTGTCCCATGATTTGTACCGGGACATCACACTGATTATGGAGGCAACAAAGGCCTCTGAAACGTCGGTGAACTTCTACCAGACTATACAGCGCTACAACCCAGAAGACAGCCATCTTCAGGCTCACTTCGTTTGTATCCTAATTTTTATTTATTTTTCCTGGATATTTAGCCTCATTTGAATATATAGCTTCCTTTCCGTATTTTACATCGAAAAACAATCTTATAATCTAATTATGTCCGTGTGTTCGTTTTCACATCCACGTAAAGACTTTTCTATCGGTAAGCGGGTATGAATATTTTTGCAACTAGACATTAATCCACTTTGCAGCTTGCTTACCATTGGTAAGTAAAGCAAGAAGATTTGTTTTACAATTTAGTCTGCGTGTACAAATCTGTATTTAATTCGATTTTATACCATAAATAATTATGTTGGCTACAGATTAATTCGTCATATCCTACTTTTTAAGGTACGTTTTAATATTATTGTTCCATCTGCACTTACATTTCCCAAGTTATCTCTTTACAATGAGTTTTATTGCTAAAATTTTGTGTGCATTTGTCATCTCCCTCATTTGTGTTGCACGCTTCGCACTTGCAATCCTTGATTTGATCGATGTCGTAATATTTGGCGATGAATTCGAATTACGAATATTTCTTGATTTATAAATTTGTTTACTCTATTTGCAGTTATAACTTTGATTTACTGACGATAGGGGCATTTTTATATTTTGAATATGATATTTTAATTTGCAAGCAGTGTTCGCTTAAAAGATGTGTAGAATGCTTCAATATGCCAGACTGCCATGCCACATTGTGACTCTTTGTTACAGCTGATGGCGACGCCATGTCTAACAGATCGACAGACGCGAGACCAGCGCCTCGACTTTCAGCACCTCGGATTGCTTTCACTGACGACTCAGGTCCGGTGACATTTACCCAGCCAACGGAGTCAGGCGGATCGAGTAGTGCCCTGGATGGGATGCTTTGCCTGCCCACACCACGGGCGTACAGGTAGATTCAAAACGATTACGTCAGTTTCGAAATGTGTTTTCGCTCGTCTTACGTTGATTTCTGACACTTTATAGATTTAATTTTCTATAATAATATACTCACCTTTTATGCTCCATGTTATTAAAATAATTAATATTATTTTAGGCTTTAAAATCCAATTACTGCTGTGATGCTTGTTACGCGGAAGATTCATTTAACTTGCACGTCAGTTTCTGGTATGCGATAATGATTTTAATTTATTGGTTGTAAACGTAAATATAACGAAGAAAAACACAGAGGCTCTGTTAGATGCTAATAAGGAATTTGATCTAGAAGTAAACGCAGGGAAAATTGTTCATGTCTCGTCACCAGATTTTAGAAAAGAATCATTCTACAAAGGTAAGTAACTAAAATAATCATTTGACAATGAACGTTTGAAGTAGTTGGGAATAATGTTAATGGATAAGAATTATGTCCACAAGGAAATTAACAGAAGAATAAGTTCGGGGAATGGTTGCTACAAGCAGTTCCGAAAATTATGTTACCGCTCGTTATCTAGAAAATTAAAGATTAAAATATAACTGGATTTTGTTATCCTAGGACAGAGATCGGGGGAGGGCTTTTATTAATTTGTTGATGAACCTTTTCCCATGCATGTGAGAAATATATGTAAGTTTTAATACATTTTATGTTTGTCTTGGGTTAAGATTTTGTTTCAATATGATGTGGTGGATATGTTAAATTAGATTAAGCGTCATCTCTCACATTAAAGGAAGAACAAAGACTGACGATGTTTGAGAAGATTATTATTATTATTATTATGTTCATATAAGGAGTATGAGGTGGCCTGGGAACATAGCGTATGGAGGAGACTAGAAATACGTACAAAACTTTGACTACAAAACCTGAAAAGAATAGACCACTCGGAAAATCTTGTAGTAGATAGAAGGATAATAATAAAATGGGTATTAGAGAAGTTGAGTTTGGGGTGTGAATTGGATTAATCTAGCTCAGGATAGGGTCCGGTGAGGACTTTTTTTAATACGGCAATAAACCTTCTGGGGGGTATTGCTTGACTAGCTTACTTTCTCAAGAAGTACTTTGCTAGTTAACTAAACCTTTCAGTTGGTTAACTCTAAGGTTTGGTAGATGCCCCTATATTAAGTTCAACAAAATTCCATTATACGTTAGATCAGGTGTCCTTGCATAAGACGTGGTAGATTACCTCATAATTATAGTCAAGCTAACTTTATCACAAGTTCACAAAACATCAATTTCTGTAAGATCAGTAACATACGTATCTTTTACCTTTTTTCTTAAAACCATTTACCTTCAGTGTTTCGGAATAATGGTCTAAAAGTTGCTAATCAGTCTGAGACAGCTTTAGCCGGAGCTTCAAACTGCGCAGAGGAATGTTGGCGTTTCTCTGACTGTTTTTACCCTTTTATATTCAGCGTCCAGAGACCTGGGGAACCCCCTGGACGTTAATGGTTATTCTGGCCGAGTTACCACAAATATGGACGAGTACTTCATATCGAGACCCTAGATTTGAACACTGTTCAGTGTTTTCCATTAAATTCTACTTTCTCCTGACTAGTTCAGGAACAAAACATGCCGAATCTGCCTTCCTCTCGGTGTCAGCTGACACCTTGAATCCAAAGCATCGTACTTTCAGGATGTCTACTCCTGGCTCCGGTACCTGCAACACGGGTCTGTACCGACTAGCCAAGCTGCTGAATCAGCGCGGTTCATCCTCTGGAAACGTTACATCCACCAGCGGAAGTTCCGGTGAGACAGCGTCTTCCTTACACACGCCTCGCCGGCTCAGCTGGGAGAGGTGAGTCTGTTCCTTCGCCCAGTTGCTGCATTTCATTCAGTTCGTGGCTGTACTCGTGCTACGCAAGGCAGACACCCAGTGATGATACATAGAAATATGAGAAAAATTTTATTTTCAGCTTACCTGCAGCTTAAGATATACATTTGAATCTTCTGATTGGAATCTGTTGACTAGATATTTATAAGGTAGTGTATTTGCGTCATATTGTGAATTAGGTTAATATTTTAATGTTTTCCGTCAAATCACAATTTTAATAAGATAATAAAATATAAAATATTTAAAATATCATTTCACGTTCCGCATCGAATGATCGATTTACAAATTGGAACGTTCCAATTTGTAAATCGATCATTCGATGCGGAACGTGAAATGATATTTTAAATATTTTATATTTTATTATCTTATTAAAATTGTGATTTGACGGAGAATATTAAAATATTAAAATAGATATTTATAATCTCTGTCTTATTTTAATACGACAATAAGAACCGGAATAGAAATACGTAATACGTTAGAATGTTATTGGGGTGATTAAATCAAAGATAATGAAACGAGCACGGAAACTGCATAGAGAAATTTCGTTGGAAAAGGGAAAATCTTTTTTTGGGAGGATAAAATTAAGACGAACTTTAAAGTAGTGGTATATGAGAGTTTGAATGTAATCTAGATTATTATGGCACAAAATAGGGATACGTGGTGGGTTACTGTGAAACGCAAATGAACATTTGGGATTATATAAACGGGGAAATTAATCAAGACGCGGAACAACTGCAAGTTTATCATAAAGGGCTTTGCAGCATTGAATGAGTTAGTTGGCCAAGTTTTCAGCACAAATTGGTGGTTTGTACATCCCTTACGTAGTAAACATGTGTAAAACAAGAGAAGCCGAAACCACAGCGGGAAATTGTTGCAGTTAGTAGAATTTCATATGTATGAGGTTTTCCTCTAGCCGCATAATTGCTGAAATGCAATGATCAATGAATAGCGCAGCCCCTGTAAGTATTTCGCTAGCAGCAGAACCATCTCCACCCACCGCCAGTCTCTGCTGATATGTAAATAAAATTCATATGAATATTATACGTTTCTCGTTCTTTAGTGTAGCTGTTTTCTAACGCAAATTTTGTATTCATTCCCATTTTCTGTCGTGTCGAACCAACATCATTTTACTTCGCTAACAACTGAAGCTGACTTGTATAAAAGACGAATTTCTTCATCGCCTAATTTTCTAAATTGCTTACGTACTTCTGATTCCTTACATCCAAATATTTTCCTGGCCTCTATGTTTCTAAACACCTGTAATTTATCTTGTTCTGCAAAGATACATCTTTCATAGCCACGTGTAACAACTGGCAGTGTTATTATTTTATGTAAAAATAAATCCATGCAGCGGATTTTTTTAAATATTTATAATCGCTCTTCGTCGAGAAATTCCTCAACCTGTACCAAACGTTTACTACTTTCATGAGATAAACAACTTCCATAAAATATACTGAGAAAGATGATAAAATTATAAAATTGTAAAAACTATAAATAATTGTAATTTGAGTTTAAAAGTTTATAATTTACACCTGATGACGGTTTGATAAACCGAAACATGTTGTGAATGTTCCGATGTAAATCGAATGCTCGATATGGAACATAAGATGATATTTTAATTATTTTAATTATCTTAACTTACTATTTTATTGTGATTTGACTGTAAACAAATATAATAATTATTTTACTACTTTGTTTACCAGAGTTCGCCACTGGACTCACCTGAGCCAGATGAATGCAATCCACACCCTAAAATCATATTCCTGGATGACATTTTAACATCGCCTTCAATCTACAAATACGTCTTATATTTTCCTTTTGTTTTCAAATTGAGTTTTTTTATTAAATTCGTCGCAGTAATAATACTTCGGTAAAGATATACATTAATAAACTCTTAATTTATTTACGTCTCTCCGTTGTTAAAATTTTCTATCACTTATTTCCAGGTATTCTACTCGCCATTGTATATTAAAACACCATCAAACTAACTGAGATTTCATGTTCTCGTTTTGGCGAGTGTGTCTGGTATCTTGCGTCGGGCGAGACTTCCTGGCGCACCGTCTCAGAAGACATCCATCTTCACACTCAAGTTATCCGTATAAGTAACAGATAAAATTATGTCTACGCGTGTTTAATGCTGAGAATGCCAAGGCTGAATTACTTTAAAAATCATGTCTTGTTACACTCGAATTTTGAAAAAAGGCCAATTAACACACGTAATTACGAATTTTGAAAAAAGGCCAATTAACACGCGTCATCTCTTACATAATATTTCCTAACATTATTATTATGTTACGCTGTGTATATGGGACTCTGCTGCTGTATTCAAATCGTATTCAAATGTAGTCCTCGCTCCGACTGGGTTATTCTGTAAACATGGGGGCCCGTTGCCCGCATTCCTGATTGGCTGTAACGTGTTTATTGCAGTTTTGCTTCACAGAAGTTGCAATATTCGCCCTTGATATAATGCGCAAACAGAGATGAAAAATGCAAGGGTTATCGTGGCGGTAACAATGCAAACAAGGGGATCATCAAAGTTTAAACTAACATTGTAGCACCTCTGATAATTAATTCACTGTCTGAAAATTTGACTCCTTGCCTCATTTACGCTGTAAACAGTCTCATAGACCGTATCATTAATTTCATATAAGTTCTCTTTTATTTTAGACAGGAGGGAAGAGGATTTTGTATATCAATAAATTCTTTTTCGTAACATTTAAGAACTGGAAATTCTGCAAACATTACGTTAGTTTGTGATTTAATTCTCTTGCAGACTTCATAGATTGTAATTTTCGCCTGTTCTAATCCCAATTAATTCTAAAACTTTATCTTCTAGACAGATATTATTAGGTTAGGCTATTCAGTGAGGATCATATGATTAGCTCATGTAGTAATCATGTGAGAGATGAGAAATGCGTACAAAATTTCATTTGGAGACTTGAAAGGTAATAACTCATTTGTTAGACAAAGACGTACATGGGAAGATAATTGAGTTGGGGTCAAAAGTAAAGTGTCAAGATGTGGATTAAATTCAGCGAGTTTAAGATAGCTTCAAGTGACCTACTCATTTAAGAACGATAATAAGTCGAGTTTGACGTAGTTCGTGGAATTTGTTGACCGAATAGTGACTAGTGAGATGTTATTAGTTTCTCAAGAAGGGCTCTGTTTGAGATGCAATAATGAACGATGGTATAGATTATGACAAACTTCCTCCTTCATAGCGAAATGCGATTCTTAAAAACAAAGAGTTACTTAAAAGTTGACCCTAATATAAAAGTATGTTCTACAGGCCAGAATAATACACAAAGTTCGTATAATCCTGAGTAAAAAAAAGGCTTCCTTTCCGAATTTCATTTTTGAAATGTTTTACGAACGTGGAATTTAAATTCGTTGGTTTCTCTACGTCAGGCATCGATGGGGTGAGAGGGGTGTGGTCTGAAGACCACAGAGCCATGTACTGCGGTAGGCCGGACTGTGATTTAGTTTGCAACAGGGGTTTCAACTTTTCTAGACCCAGCTACAGAATCAAACACGCTTATCGATTCGCGGGACACAAGGATATATATATTTTTCAAATTTCATTTCACTTTATTAAAAATGATACCAAGTTATTGTTATAAACAGGTGCACATACCACTAAATTTTTCTTGATAAAATTAAAAATTATTTTGTTATTTTATCCTGTTTTATCTTTAAATTGCTGTTGTTGTGATTAGAACTCATCTGTCCAAGCGTTTGTCAGCAAAGATACATCTGTATTTGATAGTTAATCATAAAGACATTTTCTGATATATATTGACGACACTGACAAGATGCTTCTGATGACGGAGAGATGTTTTGTGTCATTCAAGTTGTCGCGGTAGGCCGACCATAAAAAAATGTATGGTAGCGCGCGCAGCCACGAGGAACTGAAATCCTACACACCCTGCACATATCCAGTGCTTCGTGTATTTTCCTGCTCTTTAAGCAATGCTCCTTGGTGCTACAGCTGTGATATCTGATAGCCTCAATCCTGCCAGGCTTCGTCGAGTTCATGAGTAGGAATTAATTACACGCTTCACACCTTTCTTGTTCTCTGTACTTGGTGTCCAATTAAAGATGGTCGTGAGGTTTGCATACTAGAAACATCTGAAAGAAGAATTTGATTCAACAGAAGGAAAAAAAAAATCGTTAAATTAAAAGCGAAAAATCCCTCTCGTTTAAATTAAATTTGTATGGAATGAAGTAAATCCGCTAAAAAGTTTTGCAATTTTGGTAATAAACTTCGAAGGTTCGTTTAAGAACATTCAATCAAAAGCTATAAGCACTGTTGCATCTTAGAATGTGAACTTTAATTAAAATAGACCTAAATAACATTTATCCAAAGGTTAAACATGAATAGAAATAGTTTTAAGAAAGGCTGAACGCAAACACGTTAAAGTAGAATACAGCTCTGTCTGACAACTTATGTAAATTCTGAAATATGATAATATTAATCGAGTTAAATTTTGCAGGCGATACGTACATCAGTTCAGAAAGTGTTGTTTTTGTGTACCGATATGACGTCCGTTGTTCATGCGTTTATAATTTTTCAAATTGCATTATTCTCATCCCACTTCTGTGAATCAGAGGCTTTCTTGATAAATTCGTAGTAGCTCAGGTTACCAAGAAATTCCCCACTATTATGGATCTCTAAAGTTCATCACTATGCTCTAAACAGCTCGCCACTGGTCTCCATCCTTAGTCATGTTAATTCAGTACATTTTGTAAGTTTTCCTATTTTAATATTATCTGACCGGCTCTGGGGCCCACCCAGCCTCCTCTACAATGGGTACCGGGGTCCTTTCCCGGGGGTAAAGCCGGCCGTGGCGTGATGCTGACCACTCACCCCCCATCTAGTGCCGGGGTCAAGGAAGAGAGGAGTTATACCTCCTCTCACCCCAAACGCCTACATGGCGTATAGTGGGACAAACTTTACTTACTTTATATCAACGACTGTGTCTCCAAATCGGTGCCTTTGCTTCAGAATCTCCGATTGAAATCTATGCATTCCTCATATTTTCCTGCATACTACGTGTCTAGCTTATCTCGAATATAAAGTAATTAATTGAGAGATGGCTTTTGTAAAAATATACCACGTAACGATTCTGTTACGGATTTCAGTGTAAAATTAAAAATATGGATATTTTAAAACCATTTTCAATTAGAGTTTATATGAAGTTGGGGATTATAATTCGGTTAGAGCAAAATAACTTTGTTAATCAAAAGGATTTTATCACATTACGCCGTACATGAATTCACTCGGAATAATGATTGTTGACGGAACATGCAGCACGCATGATAAAGATAGGAAATGCATACAAAGTTTTGTGTAAAAAAAAATGCGAAGGGACCACTTGGGAGACATTGAAGGATAATATCGAAGTGAGTCCTGGGAAAATAGTTTGTGAGCATGAGCGCAGGACCCAATTATGAGCTGTTTTGTGCACGGCAGTGAAGGCGATGAATTACATGACCGGCTGGGGAACTCTCAGCTTCTAGATAATAATTCGGTTACCTAGACTTAAATTAAATTTTGACGGTGGCGACCCTGACAGCAAGAATTGAATACGAAATGTTTATTTCTGTCTACAAGTCTACAAAGTTTTATCACAGAAGACCAGCCTCCATGTCTACACCGCTGTAAGGATCTGAAATTTCACAAGTGCCCGACTGTTTTTATCCCAGAAGTTATCAGTTTAACAGCGTAAGAGACAAAATCCTCTCTCTCGGACAACATCATGAGATGATACTGTAGATTGTTCGTCTCTGACGTGGTAGGAATATAAATGCATTTACTCTGATTTCTACGTTCTATTTATGTGTACACGGACCGTACAAACCTCTGGCAATTCCATTTTGAGTCGGTGACAGTTTACACCCACACAAATTTTAGACGTTCAGTCGGCGTCCGCACATCATAAACAAAACAATTTCTACAGACTCCTGTGTCTACTAATGAAATTCTCAGAGTCTATAAATAAATTGTACGGATAGGATAAGTAAATCCTTGTGACGTAGGCGGCAAGTAGGTAAGTGATGTTGTGCGCATGCCTGACCCCATTATTCCAGAGTAGAAAACATTAGTCTTAAGTACAAAGCCATTTCTTACACGTCTTTATATTTCCGCTGCTCTTCTGTCCTTAGTATCGTTATTCATTTGCTTGTTTTGTCATTGATGAATATCGTATAACTTCAGTGCATTACCACTGAATGTTACACAAAATTAGAAAGAAATTAGAAAGAAAAGATCGACGTTTTTTGGCCTGCTAGTAGTGCAGCACGTGACTTTCCACGCCGCATACGTCACAGGGACCTCCTTAACTCTCACGTGCAATATGAGGTCAGACACGATTAATTGCTAAGTTTACGCTTAATTTCTACTTTTGTGATTAATTTCATTTACAAAGAACGTGGAACATAGAATCCCTTTAATCAATGCCTACTACGGTTTGCATGGATCTCACCACCGTGAGAACCTGAAATCGCACAAGGAATTTTAATACTTTTTGTGATAAACCTAAATATGTATTCAAAAGACTGTCACGATAGATTCGTGATTTTATTATTTCAGCATAGTTGAATTTATTACACCGTCCGAAGAACACTATTTCTCTCTGTAGTCCTCATTACTTCAACTAGTAACTTCATCCTAACAATCACTGTTTAGACTACTCGCCTTACAAAAGAGTAGGAGAAGTTGCCGCTGTAACACGGGGTTATAGAAGACATATTCCATGACATTAATCTGTTGGGCGATAACATATTTAACAGCGTAAACATAAACACTTTTAAGGGCTAAGAAATATTTGTTTGCATGTTGCTTTGTGTTCAGACTGCAATAATATTCTAACTTGTATCCCTTGGATGGAATGGCTGAATAGGTTTGGTCTTTGGTAAATCTTTTCTTTCAAACGAATGTCGATGAGTTTTCTTATATTAGGGTATGTCATCAGGGTTTTCCACGCCATTGTTCATTATCTTCCATTACGTCTCTCGCTGTCTGCATCAGTCTCCCTCCCTCTCTCTCTCTCTCTCTCTCTCTCTCTCTCTCTCTCTCTCCACTTCTCTTCGTTCCTTTCTCTACTGTGGTTGGCAGACGGCAATAACGACTTATTACGGTAAAATAGTGATCTATGTCCAGCTCCACTTTGTTCGTTGGCAACAATTTCATGTTTATAGATGCTACTAGGCAACTTCTCCACGGTGGTAATAAAAACAAATGTATATGACGTCTTATCCAATACATCTGTTGGCGAACTTTTATTTGTTTATTTATTTCTGATGAACGATAATATTCTTGAGGTTAAAGTGTCTCATTATTTCAGTACTTCATATTTTGAGACAAACCAGCCAAAAATAGTCTCTTCCCTTTACAAATATTTATAGATTTTTACAATGCCTGTGCTTATGAACAAAAATTGTTTAATCTGTCCATCCGTATGTGAGGTTTCAGGTTCTCAAGGCTGCGAGTACAAAGAAATTTTTTTTCTGTAATATTCCGCTGTGTAGTCTGATAGAAATTTCCCGACTTTTCATAGGTGCTTTTTACCTCCATCATCAAGACGATAGAGGCAACAGGAATCTCTGAAACTTCAGTTAACTTCTATGAGACTACATGGCTCAATAACCCAGAAGACGGTCATATCTGCGCCTGAAATGTGGACCTCGTGGTGACATGTCTTATACATTGCAACAGAGAACTGGTGTGTTTTAGGTGGGATGTGAACCAGAGACAGCTTTCGCGCTCGTCGTCCATAGACAGTATCGTTGAGGCTGCGTCAGCGGGTTTCAGCTACCAGGAGTCCAGCACGAACACACTGCTGCAGCCACGTCGCGTCCCTTCACCTCTGCTTCCCCGCCCTGAGCGACCCGTTCCACTGGTGTCACCGTCCGTGGGACGCAGGATGAAAGGCCAGCGAGCTGTATCAGGTAGGCGTCGGCTTTCATATCTCAATTTAGAAACGCAGTTGTCTGGTGGCGTTAGTGGCTTTTTGACCTCAGGAGGAAGATTTAACAGGACAACGGAGGAAATTGGATGAGGAGCTTCAGATTTTGTACTCTTTACTGCCAGAGATTATTATGGTGGTTAAATCAAGGCCATGAGAACGAATTATTTATCGTCCACCGAACACGAAGGTTTATTACCGGGTTCAAAAAATCCTGCTCCCCAAAAGGTTTTTTTGTTAGGTTTAGACATTGAAATTTTGTCCATTACTTACCGATTTCTTCCTCCTTTATTTCATCACCGTAATATTTTTGAAGAATTTATGATGGACGCACGGAGGGATGCATGCGAATCACGATAGCAGATGTTAAATCGGGTATTGGAAGATTATATTCTACTAAAAACCATGACAGATGTCACATCCATGACCGATTTTGTTAACGCAACTGTAATTTCAGCTGTTTTGTATTGGCCTACAACGTGATCTCACCGATTGATGGTGTTTTGAGATGAGCGTGCTTAAGGGAATGTATCGGACCCGAGAGGAGTTACCCCACAATTTTGACTCTTCACCAGATAAATGAAGGAAAATTATGTGTGGGAGAAGTAGCGCGAATGGAGGATATTAGTATAATATTAAAATAAATCTTAGGAAAATAGGGTTGGAAGATGGGGATTGGATTCATCTGGCTTGAAACATTTAATTTGTCTCAGCCTGTTTCTCAGTTTATCCGCGCCTCTGAGAAGGTTTCTTGACGACCGTAACGTTCAGCCACGCGACAGGTGACGGTGCTTCTATGCGCCTACTTTGCAGTAATTGGCTTGCTGAGATGTCAGCGCAGTGGGGCCTCAGGGGTTCCTCCCTCCTATTCTGCTAGTTCATTTCCAGGAACAGCTCAGCGACCTCGGTGGTTTCCGCAGCGCCAAAGCAGAACGTGAAAACAGATTAAATACAGACAGAACGAAGGAAGGTTGGAAGTGAGAGAGAAATAGTCACAGGAAGGAATAAGAAAGAGAGGCAGAAAAGAGGTGGTTGTGAGAGAAAAGGAGAAGAAACAAAGAAAGAGTAAAACAAGAGGGAAAGAAAGAAGAAATTTTCGTATGATATTCACGTTTTGCTACCGAGGGGATTTATTTCTTCAGTACACAAGAGGATTTGATGACGTTTCCTGTGGTGTGTGCAGTTCAGTAGCGCTGCTGGAAATTATTCTAGCACAAGAAACGCCTAGTTACATTCTGAGTAGTCCCGCATTACAGGCGAGTCGGAGAAGTTGCCGCTGTCTGAGGCGGTAAATAGAAATACCCAAAGCAAGCTTATTGTAACTTAAAGGAACACTGGGAAGAGAAGTATTTCGTGATTTAGAGTAATAGATACGTGTCTTGCCTTGCATTTGGGAGGTTTTCGGACGTAGCAGTTGAGGTCCAATGTGATTTTTCCACAGACCCTCCAACCAACCGTTACCAAACGTAACCCACACATTTACGTTACGCAGTCATTTATGTTAAATGGGGTCACAAAAGAGCTGAGGGGTGTGATCTCTGCACTGTACAGTTTTCGTGGATAAATAAAATGTTTCTTATTTAGCAGAATTATTCATTTTTATATTTTAAGTTTCCCAGGGACACCGTTGTTAATATAATTGCATTACTTTGTTAAAACACTTTAAAGTACTAAAATTCTAACAGTACTTGCAAGTAGAAACGAAGTTCGTGATAAAATTAGGAAAGGAATAAAGTCAAGAATTTCGGAAATACTTGCCATCTCGTGTACAAACCGAAACGCTGAATCTCAGAACATACGAAACAATAATTTTGCCAGTTGTTAAAAAGGAGGTTACGATTGGTTGGACATGTGGCTAGAATGGGGGAGACAAGGGATACATACAGAATTTCTGTGGTAAGACTTATTCGAAAAGGTCCACTTGCATTATAGAGAAAAAGGGTTATGAAATTAAGATTATTACCTTGTTCGTATTTCTGGTTTCTAAATCGCTGGGTTTCGGATATCTGCTTTATTTCCTTCATCAGGTAACAGGATAAGACGTGAGATACTGCCCCGAAGATTTCTGGTTGCACACCGCTCATATCTTGGTGTAACCCTTTAAAGCCGAAACTCATCTAAATAACATATAAGAATTAATTCCGTACCGCGAAGAGAACACAGCACTTCATCATTACAAAGATCAACCGGTCGATGTAAATCTTCAGTATTTCCGTCTCATCATTCAGACGCTTATTTGCCGGATTTTTGACATAGCGGCCTGGATTCCATTCTGGAGTAGATCATTGTAGCATCTGTATTGAGTAAAGTTAAGGTAGAGTAGGTTTTTCTGTTCAAATCTTCCTTGGCTTTCCTCATTCCATCAGTTCTGCGCACTCATCTGTCGTCATTTGTCATAATAACGGACGAAAAATATACCAGTCTGAGGCTTCAGTAGTAAATTTCTCAGTGCATCGAAGCTACTTCTTCATTTCAGTTATTGAAGTAACCAAAGAATATTACTTAATGTACGAACTTACAAAGCCAACACTGATATGAATAATCAAGAAGGTGTTTTATATCATTCTGAACAGGAAATTCATCAGACGAAAGTTTACGGCCTTTATTTTGGATTTATTTTAAAGATATTTTAACAGATACGTGAATTATTTCGTTAGCTATTGATAGTATTAGTTTCATGTGTGTATAAAAGTCAATACGAATTATTATTATTTAGTGTTCTGTCTGACGACAGGTCCATATAAACAGGATCCCTCCATCCTTTTCTCGGACTGGGACCTGTTCATATACGTTCTTGGCAGATGATCCAGAAGTGGTTTGCCATTGCCTTCTTCTGTGTGTGAATGGAGTAATTGTTGGGATGCCACGGAGGAAAACTCCGTGTTGCCTAGACCACGGCCTTGCCCAACACAAGTTATAAATTCGGGCATAAGAATATATTTACGGTCTATGTTTCTAAGTATATCATTATGAAATTTTAAAATATTTTTAGTCACATAGTTCTGCATTCAACGAGATAAAAGTAATTGTTTGTTCAACGGTAATTTACAACGTTCACTCGACGCTTGCCAGCTCTCGTAACTAATAATTCAGTTCCTGCTGCAAAAGAGATGTTTATGTCTCCCGCAAGCACTCTAAACTTGAACTACTCGAAATATTAAACACCACAACCTCGGCTGTAAGGAAGGTCTGGTAGTTCACACGTGAAACTTGCTAATTTTGCATATGATCAAAAGTTCTACGATCTACTGAACCCTTTATAACGAAACTTGTGGTAAAAGGATTTACTGTGCCTTTGTATCGTGTCACAAAAACGCACTATTTTCTATATTGTTAGCGATTTTCTGAGGAAAATAAACTGTGTTTCTTTGTGAGAACAAAACTGTCTTCTGTTTTTATTTTCCGCGAAAGCATTTTGGTATGGAATCGGATAAATGCAGAGGAATATGCTATTTGCAAGTTGTTATTCCCGGCTTTTCAATCTCGGTCTGTCTTTCTGACTACTTCCTTTGTTTCATTTTAAAAACAAGGTTTTCGACACGCAGTAGCACTTTATAATGAAGGAAATATGACAACTTTCTACGACTTTCAGTCTCTTTGAATTGGCATTATTAAGTCTACATACCCATGTGTTGTAGTCTGCTTGGATTTGCATTTTTACATTTCTTTTCAGTTTTAAGCCCCTTCGTACTCTGTACAGATAGAGCGTGTGTAACACATTTCAGGTACATGTATGCCAGTATTATAATCTGGCGTTGGTCGTTATAATTGAAAAACTTACTGACATACAAAGTGTATTAAAAGCCTTGTAAGGTAGTATATTTGCGTCATATTGCGAATTAGGTTAATATTTTCCGTCAAATCACAATTTTAATAAGATAATAAAATATAAAATATTTAAAATATCATTTCACTTTCCGCGTCGAATGATCGATTTACAAATTGGAACGTCTCTTACGACATGTTTCGGTTATATTTAACCGTCCTCAGGTATAAATTAGATTGGTAAATCTAAAACTCGAATTACAATCATTTACAATGTTATGCAGTTTATTGAAATGTTCTTATCAGATTACTCTTATATATTAGAACGAAGGTATTGTTTTTTATATGGCGTGGTTCATCTGATGTTCAATATTAGTCGGTGATGAGTTGATAGAGACATGACGTGTCTAGCGGAAGACCTCTAGAAGTGATTAAAATTTACGTTAATTAGGCTCTTCACACATAAACTAGATGGTAAGACGTAATTCGATAAGCGCGAGCCTATTTAATAATCACAAATGTCAAACTCTCAGAAGTAAACACATACCAGCTTTTAGTTAATTTCATCCAAAGATTCAGATCGCGTAGTACAAAAGCCAGTCACCTTTGCACTTTCCTCGGCGAATCGTAAAAAATATTTGCACGGATTTGCTCGTTACTTTATGTACACAAGTTTTTCAGTTCAACGTTAATGCGTCTTTGTGGGGGCTCTGCCCTGCTGGAGACGTCTCCACCGCTGCGATTACTGGCTTATTATCCCTCGTTTCTTTGCAATCAAAGCATAATAATGGTTCATATAGAGATCAGCAGAATATGTTGAGTTGGCCTGATATCTACAGGGCGTTCTGTTTAAGACGTAAGCATTTGTGACTAGACATGAATCCCTTCTCGCACAAACGACTTTGTTAATATTGAATTCTTGCAGTCGTATCCCGTTGTTACAGCTGATGCACTGATTGAAATCAGTACAGCAGTGATTTAAGTTACTTAAACTTACTCGATGAGAAACTTGTCACAGACAACCACTTCCTGTGTCCCAAAATGTTGTTATCATTGGTGTTGACGTTCTGTAGATGCTGGTTTTAAACGTCGTTAGCTGTTCGTTATAGAGTGAGTAATTTGCGGTTAAGACCAAACGTTTTGACATCGTAAGGATTTTAGACAGGCCGTGAGAGTGAATTTTTTTTCCCTTAAAGTCTTTTAATTATTTTTGGAATTAATTAAACTACACATTATATTTTCCACGTCGTTCAAAATTATTCTGTCAGAAAATAATTTGGAGCAGAGCATCTGAATTCTAGTACGGTCAGTTTATTTTCATGCACGTAACAGTAGAATATGGAAAATGTGACGCAAAATCAAAAGTGACTTTCGTATTGTAAATTTTACGTAAGTAAAAGATGCAGCTGTATTACGTTGAACGAAGAGATCTCCTTATCGTGCTTGTCCAATTAGTTTCAGAGTTCTACCGAGTCTTAACAATCTGTTCATGGAGGATAATAACAAGCGACATCTATGGGAGATAGGAGTTGAAGGCAACTGGATTTTGTTGGCTCAAAGCAGGTACCGCTGGAGGGCTATAGTTAACTCGGTGGTGAACCTTCGGGTCCATAAGCCATCTAGTTACTTTGATAACAGTCTGTTCGTGATATTCTACTGAATGGTGATATAAACGAGGCATGTTTCTGGAAAATAATATGAATTATTAGTCACGAAACCTGTGGTGAAGAAGCCATTTGGGATACCTAGGCGTAGAAGGGAAGATAATATTAAAAATTCATCTTAAATAATTATTATGTGATAATGCCCGATGAATTCAACTTGGTTAGCGTCAGATGCGGTAGCTGGAGTCCTTTGAAGACGGTAATAAACGTGTGGCTGCTATAATGTTGGGAGCTTTTGACTAAGAATAAATCTACTCTATAGAAGAAGTCATCCTTCATGGTGTGTGTACAGTTGAGAGCTGGCGATGTTTAATGTGTGTTGTGTTAAGTGGGAACTTTATCTAGCCGATGCGGGCAGTTCACACCACCTCGTTGCAGACAATGGTGAAACGGCGATAGCAAATAGGCTTACAGTTCACCTGTCTGTTTATCCACTGATTCATTTCCTTTTATTTATTCTGTTTGATGAAGACCTTTAGCTGGAGGGTGCATCCTATGAAAGTAGAAAGATTTGCTTACTTTCCGTACAGGAATACAAGCCGCCAGAAGTCTAAAAGGAGAGACACGGCCCATTCCTAGAAGGACAAAGTGAAATTATCTTGGTATGTTTGCTCAACGTATTCCTTTCCCGTGGGTAAAGCTACTGGAAATATCCGAACATGAAAACATTTAAATATTTGAAAATTAATTTTAAGTGTTATGACATCGCGTTTAGGTTTTGACGTACAGTAAAACCACATAAATATAAGACCACAAATCTTAGTCGCCATAAACGCGTTGTTCCATGCGTTAACTGTGCTGTAAATATCGTTGTTAAGTCATCGGAATACTTTAATTCACTCTTCCTGGAACTTTAGTATTTGCTGTTTTTGTCTCAGAGGTGTCAAATAAATCAGGTTGAAACGTGTTTAGTATGCATCAGAAATGCAAATACAATTTTTGTCAGAAAACCTGAAGATAAGAGACCACTTGGAGACCGAAGCGTAAATATTTGTTGAATGCGTTGTAAGATGTGTGGTTACAGCTGTTCAAGTTTTCGTATTAAGCTCCCTTTTGCTTCCGCTCAAACGTTCCGAGATTAGGAAGTGCTCACGATTCGGTTCAGGAACATGATAATTAATCTTTCTGTTTCATAGAAGAGGGGACATTTCTTGTTCAGCTGAATAATACCAAGGTTTTCAAACAGGACTGTGCTCCGCGGAGTTCATTGCAAAGAGACACGGAATCATATATTGCTTAAGTAAGATCTGAGGTTCTCACGGCGGTGAGTACGAGGATGACTGTTTTCTGGGTTGTAGCGTCGTG
>NW_019060638.1:327790-352307 GCF_000696155.1 Zootermopsis nevadensis | reverse complement strand
AAGTTTACCAGAGTTTCAGATATCCTCGCCCTGATGATGGAGGCAGCAAGGACCCCTAAAGCATTGGTAGACTTCTACCGAATCACACGGCGCTACAACCCAGAAAACAGTCTTCTTCATTGGCTGTTTGTCACTGCTTCATATAACGTCTTCTGCTGTTAACGATAATCCTATTCAAAGAATTTATGGGTGATGTAGTACAGTCTTCGTGGTTGTGCCTGCAGTCGGTTCTACAGCCTGTTAGGTTCAGAAAGAGAGAGAGAGGAATATGTATCCTCCCGAAGGGTGTAGAGTAACATCTTCTCAGGGTCACGGTCTTGGCTTTATGGTGACCGGCTGGACCCGGCTTAGAGACTAGATCTACGTCTGTAAAAGCTCAGGTGTGGGTAACATTTGTCTTTCTTGCTATTCTTATTTCCGCCAGAGACGTCCTGACGTAGGAAGTTGGACGAATGACCTCTTTGTTGCTGCACCATCTAACCAATACACAAATGCCATCCGTCTAAAGCTTCGAAACATATTATTCACATTAACTTTCGATTAATGTGAATAAAGGAGTAGGAACTGACCCAAGAAACATTCTCCCAAACCTCAAAATTATTCCCCCAAACCCCACAACCATTCCTCCAAATCCTACAACCATTCTTCCAAATCCTACAACCATTCTCCCAAACCCCAAAACCATTCTCTCAAATCCTACAACCATTCTTCCAAACCCTACAACCATTCTTCAAAACCCCACACCCATTCCCCAAATCCTACAACCATTCTTCCAAAAACTACAGCCATTCTCCCAAACCCCAAAACCATTCTCTCAAATCCTACAACCATTCTTCCAAACCCTACAACCATTGTCCTAAACCCCAAAACCATTCTCTCAAATCCTACAACCATTCTTCCAAACCCCGAAACCATTCTCTCAAATCCTACAACCATTCTTCCAAACCCCGAAACCATTCTCTCAAATCCTACAACCATTCTTCCAAACCCCGAAACCATTCTCTCAAATCCTACAACCATTCTTCCAAACCCCGAAACCATTCTCTCAAATCCTACAACCATTCTTCCAAACCCCGAAACCATTCTCTCAAATCCTACAACCATTCTTCCAAACCCCGAAACCATTCTCTCAAATCCTACAACCATTCTTCCAAACCCCGAAACCATTCTCTCAAATCCTACAACCATTCTTCCAAACCCCGAAACCATTCTCTCAAACCCTACAACCATTCTTCCGTCGAAACTATGCAGCCTAAGAAATCTTGGAATCAGGAATCGCATTTTGTTCATTTCAGCCTGAAAATGTCTCGAAAGAACAGCAAAAAGAATAACGAAATACTGACAACATGATGTTAAGTACAACGGAAATGGAGTTCTCCTACGGTCCCGGTCCCTTAATTAATTTTCCCCGTTCCGTAGTTCCTCGTTCCCCACCTCCATTATTTTTAAAACCCTTTAGCCATTAAGTAATAAGAGCGAAATAGGACAGTTGAAATTTTATAGTACAAATAAGTCAGCACTCTTAAGGCAATTAAGGCGAAGGGAGAAGGCCGTCATCTGCATAGTCAACATGCCCTGAACTGGATTCGAATCCGTGATCTCATTTTCCGAGAGGTTTAAAACAGCGCGGCTGTTGGATTGAGAACGTTGATTGCCCTTATTGGTTTCGGCTCTGTGTATAAAGAATGATAGATTTCAACGTTTCGGAGAAAAATATTGCTTCCATCTTCAGGGTCAAAGTCTCCCACTTCCTAACCCTTCCCTTCCTCTAAACGTATATAAATCCCTCCACTTTCCAGCGTCGCCAGTTCAGCCCTGAAGATGGAAACAGTATGTTTCTTCGAAGCTCAGGCGTCACCCGACGAGTTACACGGCGCCAAAACCCGGAAGAATATCATTTTCCTCACCGCCGTGAAAATAGAAACTCTCGCAGAACATCAGCTGTTTGAAAACGCTCGCTACAGACAGCGAGCATAAGAAATCAATACGTTTTTATTTTGAAATTAGGCCAATGTGATTTTTGCTTAAGATAAAACGATAAACTTCTTTCACAGAGAAATTTTAAATATGTTTTGACAAGGCGTTAGTCGGAAAATCATTACCGTCATAATGTCCTTATAATTCAAACAGTAGATTCTGAGATGATCTTTCAACGACTGTCTAATTGTAGTTGGTTTAGTCTATATCGAATGCCGCTTGTAGAAACTGTAAATTATTAATTATACTATTACAATCGCAATTTTCACTAGTAGATAGATTTCCGATACGTTAAATCTGTCAGATACAATCTCAATGTTCAGTGCCGTCGCCTTGTTTGTAATTGTTAACATGTGAAGAAGATTTCATACGGAATTTCTGCTTATATTTACCATTATTCTTCAAGCAGAATTTTTCTTGTCTGACTAAATTGGTTCATTACTTATCGCTAACGGAGAAAAGTGAATACATTCTTCGCTCGGCCGCCATATATACTCGGTCTCGATCTGAGAATCTCGTTCTGTCGCACTGAGAGAAGAAATTACTATTTTAAATTTCGAATTTTGAAAACAGGTAGCTCAGGACATTTGGATATAACAGGGAGTAAGTCACAGAAGAACTGAGAAAATTACATAATTTGTAGCGTTGTAATTTATATTATGAATCTAGTACATTATTATTAGGGTGATAAGTTGGGAATGTAGTATGCAGGGGGAAGAGGGAGACACGAATGCGTACAAACATACGATTTAAAAAGTTGAACGAAACATCACATTGGAATCCTAGGCGTAGATGGTAGGATAATATTAAAATGAATCTCTATGAAACAAAGGATATGGTAGCCTGTCTCGGTATAGGGTCCAATACCGGTCTGTTATGTACACGGTAATGAACCTTGGAGTTCCATGAAAAGCTGTAAAATTCTTGGGAAGCTTTGCAATTATTAATTTTAAATATGTGTGTTCTCCACGGAGTTAGTTTCGTCTGCACTGATATTAAAATTCATGGGGGTTCCTTATTCTGCAGCTGAATAATTTTTGTTGCTGAAACTAGTTCATTAGACACACACACGACTTCATTACCGAACTCTCTCGTTAGCTTTGATAGTCATGACCTGTAAGAACGAAACTTTATTCCGAACACTGCAGTGGTCGATGGAATTGCAATACCGCAGTGGAGAAGGTTAGACAGCTGACCTTAAAAAGTGTGCTTTTGTTTGCACAGTCAATTCGTGTGTTTGGACGCAGAAACCATGTCAGCCTAAAACAGCGGTTCCCAAACCGTGGGTCTCGAGGACGTTTTGGTGGGTCGCGTTGGTGGTCTAGCGGTTAGAACGCTGGCCTTGTAATCCTGGGGTCTCGGTTTCGATTCCCGGCTGTGCCCGAATTTATAACTTGTGTTGGGCAAGGCCGTGGCCTAGGCAACACGGAGTTTTCCTCCGTGGCATCCCAACAATTACTCCATTCACACACAGAAGAAGGCAATGGCAAACCACTTCTGGATCATCTGCCAAGAACGTATATGAACAGGTCCCAGTCCGAGAAAAGGATGGAAGGATCCTGTTCATATGGACCTGTCGTCAGACAGAACACTAAATAAATAATAATAATAATAAAAGTAAATGTTTCCGATGATTTTTTATTTTATTTACGTACTAGTTAATGTATTTGCACACAATTAATTAAATATAATACCAATAAATTTACAAGAAAATGTAATTTGTCTGTAATTGACAAACTATGGGTTGACAGGCAGAATTTTTTTTTTTTAAATGTTGGGTTATAAACAAAAAAGTTTGGAATTCGCTGGCCTGAAATGTTAGCAAGAAAGTGGACTAGCAGTAAATTTAATTCAAAATCGGCTCTGATTTTTGTATTCTCATTTTAACTTGTTTTATTTGTAGAATTTGGGGTTCACACTGCTGCGAGTACGATGATGGCTGCCGTCTGGGTTGTAGGGCAGTTTCAGAGGTCCTTGCTTCCTCTGTCATTATGCCTTGATGATGGAGGCAGCATGGACCTCTGAAACGTCAGTAAACGTCTACCAGACTACATGGTGCTACAATTCAGGAGACAGCCATCTTTGTACTCTCCGCCTTGAGACCTCAAATCCTACATAATTTTAATTTGAAAACATGAAATGATCATATCGTTACAACAAAATAGTCTGTTGAGAGGGATCTGAAGAAAATCAGTTGCGAGGTTGTGGAATGGATTCAGCTGGCTTAGGATGTGACCCAGTTGTGGGCTCTCGAGAGCACGACAATGAACCTTCGGGCTCCATAAAAGACGAGACATCTCTTGACTAGATAAGCGATTGTTCGTTTCTCAAGGACTATTCTACATGGAGTTAAATTTTAAATATAATTCTCGTTATGTGATATGGACAATCGTCCCATGAACTGAAGCAGATATTACGTTCCTAAAGAGAGTTCTACACGGAGGATGGGCACGGGGAAGGCAAAGCAGAAACAGGAGCTTCAATCTTGCTTTTACGCAAAGTATGTTTATGCTGATGGTCTAGCTCAGCTTTCCAGCACTGAGAAGACGTACAAAATCACGCAACAAAATTAAATTAACTCAACCACGAGTCCATCATGTTTGGCGACGATGTCCACAGACACTGGACAAAAAGAGAGAGTTCCTCTTCGTGGTAGAGGGAGAGGTGGAGTGAGGCGAGGGGCAGAACTGGATCCAACCTCCTGTTGTTCTGACTGGTCGACTGGCTGTTTGCTTGGGTTACACCCGCTAGTGGCTGTCTGCCTACCTGCTGGAGGAGTTATCAGCTAACAAAGAAACCGTTTAATGTTCCAGAAGAAACAGGAATTTAGTGAAGTTTGTACGAAAAACATGCGTTCGTGTGTGCATCTTAAAGGATCTTTGCTTTTTGGATGAAGATGCCAACGTCTGGTGGTGTTTCGTGCCTTCTATGTGGAATGCAAGTGAAGGTATTAGTGAAACAAATTTCGTGTTGATATTCAGTAGAAAAAAACAAAACAAAAACGCATTTTACCAAGGTTACTTACTTTTTAAGACAATTTACGTATTTAAACCTTCTTGAATACGAATAACACTTTTTATATAAAGGGAAAGGTTACCATGGGCACTCGGTAACAAAAAAAAATGTGACAAACGAATGCAATACGACGTTATTTTTCTTGTCCAAAAAGAATGGAAGTACGTTGGCGTGTAGGATGTAGTTCAAAAGTTTCTTCATTTGTGAATTTGAAGTGGTTAATGGCCCTTGTGTCTAAAAGACACGGCATGTTCCTAGTAACATGTAGGTTATTGTCATGCAGACTTTGAGCGCTGTGCCTGTGGTTCGTGTGATGGAATTTTGTGTGTGTAGAAGTTACTAAAACATTTTGATGCTTCCATGAGAGGCGTATCTTGTGGAGCAAGCCTTCGAATCAAGGTAACAGGTGAGTTCAGTGATTTTTGTGACGAAATCAAAATTTAATAGATTTAGATGTATACTTTATGTATAATTGATTGAACAGAATGGAACGACAAAATTTGAAAGCCAGAAGTATTTTATACTAGCCTACATATACTTTTAAATTACCACCCTGCTGACTTTTGATCTGTGTTCACTACGAGCATCGTTGCTATAGTCCCAGATTCGAAACCCGTTCAGATCACTTTGTGTCGTTCAATATATAGTTCAGGTTTGTCTCAATATTGTTTGCCTCATTCTTATATGCAGATCACAACAAGAAACAAATTATATCGAAGAAGTACACTCTGTATATAAGGCAGTCTGGTCATAACGAAATTTTTTAAGCGTTTCTGTCTGTAAATTCCTTATATAATAGCCATGCGGTAAAATTGAAATTAGGTTCTGACTGTGGCTACTCTGGTAGCAATAAATGCAACGGGGCTGTGGTGGGGTCTGTTGGAGCCTGCGTTTGGCGGACGTCTGGAGCCAGGTGGTAGGTTTTCTATTGGTGTTTTTGGCAGTAAACCGGTTTAAGTCGCCTTGAAAATGTTTCTTACATTTAAGTTAATTTATAAAGACATTTAAGAAATTTTGTACGTTCATTGCGATTTGTCAAGACACTGCTGCAATGAAGGTGCATTCTCGTCAACTTTGACAGGTCAGTGCGCTGAGCTAATAACGTTAATGGAGATTTAATACAGACAACCTTATATTGTGGGACCATTTTCTGAGGCTAAACATCGTTATCTGCTGGTTAGTCTCCTAATTAATATTTTACATGTTCCGGTTTCGAATCTCTGCCCAAGACAGCCTAAATTGACTGAGGTGTTTCGTGATTTTCCTCGGGCCCTCCAAGCAAACGTCACTGTACAAATGATAAAGCGTTATTTAATAAACCAAAAATCAGTTGATGAAAAGGAAATCCTCAGTGCTAACATAGGAAATCTATGCAGGTAACTAGATAGATCTGCAAAAATGTGAATGTCTTATTTTGAAAATAAATAAATGATTATAACAAACACAAAAGAATATTTAATCTGCAAATGATGGATGTTGCATCCTCTAGGACCACAGGAATAATGTCACAGAAATTGGAAGAAAATCGGTTTAGTGTGAAACTTCGGTTTTCGGGATTTTATCGCGCCGAATGTTGAAAATTATCCAGCGTTTCGTCAAACATGGTAAACATATTGGTTAGGCGTCTTCTTAAGCCCTATATCGGACAGGCAGTTGGCGGGAAGTGAGATTTGTCGGATCTGATCAGAAGTAAAAAACTAACACAGTCGCCCTGAAGACTACACATCGGATAGTTTTCACATCCAACTCGACTCAACCCCCGAAAGCATTGACATTTTATTCAGCCGCGAAAACCCAAGGATAAGAAGATCAGTTTATGTTTCAACAGTTTAATGCCCCCCCGTCAGGTACCCAACGTGCAGACTGACACTCCACTACAGTGAGGTCACCGTCACGAAGTGCACATGGTAGCCTAACTACTTTTTTATTATTAGTGTTCTGTCTGACGACAGGTCCATATGAACAGGATCCTTCCATCCTTTTCTCGGACTGGGACCTGTTCATATACATTTTTGGCAGATGATCCAGAAGTGGTTTGCCGTTGCCTTCTTCTGTGTGTGAATGGAGTAATTGTTGGGATGCCACGGAGAAACCGGGGAAGCCCCCGGAGGAAAACTCCGTGTTGCCTAGACCACGGCCTTGCCCAACACAAGTTATAAATTCGGGCACCGCCGGGAATCGAACCCGAGACCCCAGGATTACAAGGCCAGCGTTCTAACCGCTAGACCACCGTGGAGGTAGCCTAACTACTGTAGTCATAATAATGTCTGGGGCCTCGAGATGGACATAAATGATGTTCTGCATGAACGTCATAATTTCTAGATATCTGATATAGAACGAATAAGACCAGTAACACTACGCGCTTTTGTCACGTTGAAGGAAATAATGTCGCTCTTTCAAAAGGCATTTCTTATGGCGTGTCCTTTCAATGCCTGTTTTCTCAACCCGTAGAGGCCATGGGTACACCGCCCTAGATATTTAGCCGTGTGCTTACAATTCACTTATCAAAGCAGAGAAATATCCGTTATGAGAGAATGTCGCATGTTTATAATTTGTAATTTAATGGTGTATAGAACAGCGAGATTGTAATTAGCTTGTAAGCGTTTGTATGTAGAATTTTGCGACGTAACGAGAGGCGAAGGCAGACTTTACAGACATATTGGGGGAGCGTCACGTACGTATTTTATTTTCCTCAGATGAAAAATGCCAAAGAAAATGTTTGTTACCCGGTTCTCAGGTTTTTCCCTCGCTCGCATAAAAGAAAGACAGTATGTCGCGTGGAATGAAATGGATTTAATAATAAAAGCGAAAGAGGGAACAATGCGGGAGACGACATTTATTGGCGCTGAGGTAGTTCTTTTCTTTGAGAATTACAACACGAGAGGAAAGGGGTCGGCTATAATTTCTTGTGACAGGCTAAATTTTTATTAAATTTTAAAATGTAAGGTTCTGTAGATGACACCGTTATTTTTCTGAATTATGTTTTATATAAGTTATATTTATATACTTGTACATCAAGTTGAATCATGTGTTATGCTGGATTTAATTAACCTTTTTAATAACAATAGGCTATGTACCAGCTGCTTCAACAGCCAGTAGTTCTTCATTTTGTATTTATGGGGTTTAAACGTTTTTCACCTTAAACAGCGTTAATTTCTTTTAAGATTATGTAATTTGGCTGCGTGCTGTTCTGTATAAAAACCACTCTTCTAATCTTTATGTACAATCAAATATGTCTGAAGATTCGTCCAGGATTAAAATAAAATCTCGTCAGTACGACTTTGATATAGTGATATTAAGTGAATCTTTGCGCCCTATAGTCCTGTGTTTATATTTCCTTATCACACTTGCCCCAAGATTGAAAATCGGTAATATCATGCAACCCAAACAGCATGAATGTCGGGTGAGTTGTCTATTCCAAAGGATAAATATGTTAATATTCGTTCTTAGCGTCTTTGTATGGAACCACTGGTTAAAATTATGTAATTAAACTTGCTAAATGAAGCTATTTCTCGGGTTTTTATCGCCTGTACCTACGTAATCTTCTATTTTTCCCTCTTTATTTTCATCACAAAGATGAAAACAAATTATGAGAACATTAAGAGTACAGCTCCGCTTTTACCAAACATATTAAAGGAAGCGTTGAACATAAGAGTAAAAACAAAACCTAATCTTAACTTTGTAATAATCGTGTTTAATAAGTTTAAAAGGGAAGAAAACGCATATCTTTAAAGATCGTAAGTGTTTCATTTGAACTTATGTCTCACTGACTTCATGGAGCAGAGCTTCCATTGAGAAGCTGATAGTTGTGTAGCTAGTCAAGTAGTTGCCTCCCTTCCCTTATAAAGCCCAAAGGTCATTGCCTTGTTTATGGAAGACTACCGAAAGCCATCTTAAGACTCCATCATATTTTTCTTGTGTTTAATTTTAATATCACCCTTCTATATTTGCGTTCATCGTTCAGGTAGACTCTTTCTTTAATATTTTATGAGAAAATGTATGTATTTATAATCTACATGCGCTCTGCTTGTCTCGCTCATCTAATGTTTCTAACGTTTGTAACGCCAGATGCGAGAGAAGGCTGCTTACTTAAAGTTCTGCATATTCTTAACAGATATCAGCACCTTCAGGTTGTGAACACACGCTGTGATAACCTGACAATCTTTTCATGTTGTAGACTTGCGAAAACGTGTGTATTGTATGGAGATATTTTGAACAACCTGTATAACCCTAAATCAAAATCATAGCAAATTCATGACTGTAGTGTTAGTCTGCTTACTCTCTCTCTGTAGGATGTACACAAAGCCAGTTACCTCGCCAACATAATGCCCTTTTATGCATAATAGACGACTACCTTTCAGCAGAAACCGCGTGTGTATAGCCGCAAGGCATGACATACTGGGGGAACTGACATTCTGATATCAAATGCGTACGTATCTCGATATCTCAGCCCATTATAACAACAATATAGAAGCTGGGGATAAATTACACAGAGTAATCAGTACGTACTGATATTTATTATAACTTTTATCAATATCTTCTCTGCTGTGTTATGTTCGAACTGAGCGTGATGTGTAACTTTGTTCTATTTTTACCCAACTTGTTTTGAGGGCGAATGATAAGAAGTTGGAATTCAATATTCTTATTTTATTTGCCATAAAATGTGTGCGACGTATAAGAAGATGCTGTTGGTAGTAGTTCTCCGACGTTTCCGAGGCGTTCGCTGGTTCTGCAACCAGGGCGATGAGGTCATTGGCCTTGAAGTTTTCCTATGTCCAAATCAATAGAGGGGGTCCACCCTGCACCCCACTCTGTGTGACAAAGTTAAACTCAGATTGTTGTTAAGAGGAATGCTTGCATTGTGAGTAAAAAATCCTATTTTAAAAGCTCCTCCAGTCTTCAAATTTATGGACGACCGAGTCACTGCTCAGTCTGGAGACGATGAACGCAAGAAACATCTATCAAAATAGAGATAACTGGACTTAACACGTTTCGTCTACACACAGACTATAAATTTAGGTTTAAGTGCCACCGCGATGTTCGCGCAAAGTGACTGGAATAAGGAACGACGTGATTTCCAAAAGCGGTACGCTCTTTTATATGCAGGTAACACGACAACAGTTTCATGGTATCAAGGACGGAGTAACACAGCCAATTAGAAGTTCGCTTCTGAACTTCTGTGTCAGTTATACTCTCCGTTATCGATTAAAATTCGGCTAAAATAAGAGTACAGCATCACGCAATGTACAACGTCCCAGTTTTGGCCAGACAGAGCATATTCGGATCATGTATGGTAGATAGAAGATGATTTTTATAAGCCAGTTTCACAAGGAGACAATTGACTTGTGTGGTTTCACCGTTAACATTTTTAAACTATTTAACTGAATACCGTTTTTTAGAAACTTCATTGAGTGAATTCCAATAAGAAGCGTACAAAGGCAGTGAGTGGGTCGTAAGGTTTTTTTTTTTTCAAAATTGTTTAGCCAAACCACGAGGCAGGGGGAGAGGTCATCAAAATGTTGACAGGATGTGATAGAAAAATTAAAATTACAACATGGCGACGGGCGAAGTTTTTTGGTGGTGGCGTGATGAAAAATCATGACTCGGTGTATTTGGACGCGTGAAAGTATGAACACATTTAAGTCTTTGCTGGTGGTACGACTGAAACAAGCCGTTGTGTTATATTGGAGGTCACACACAGAGTCGAATGAAACGTTCGTTGCGCATTTGTACTAACACAAAACTGAACCCGAAAGCTTTTCGTGCAATTTTAGTTTCGTTAGGAACAAATTAATTAATTAATTATTAATCATTCTTTGATTTGATTCCGTATGGTCTGAGCCACTGACATCATCGTTAAATAAACCACAGGTAAATAAGTATGCAAACGAGTTGAGGATTTATACGGATCTCAACCAAAATGTAATCGCATTTGTCGAGATGCAAGCGATGGGTCGGAAGCTAGCTCTCCGATGCGTCTCTAATTGCATGAGATGCCGTCTCTAAGATTGGCCTGAAGGTTGGTCGATTCGCTCTGTTCCGCTTACGTTGACTGCATACGTTTTTTTTTATCACATTTCACACCGTTTGATTCCTCCGGATTGCTTTTCGACAATTTCTGCTTATCGTACATCTTTCGGAGTGTTCTTTATAAACTTCATCTTATGAAGTTTACTCACGGACGAAGCCCCACTTCGTCGAGGCGAGGTGTAAAGCTGGACGCATTCCTGACCTCTGCACTAGATACAGATGGGTGATAAGTTTCACGTTCCGGCCGCTTTGCCTCTAGGGGAACAACCCTTCACATCCTGGTATCGGATAGTATGTGGGCCTGAACTTTTTCACCAAGTCCAGAATTTGGCATTATCAGTCTACAAAATAACTGC
The DNA here is from genome assembly GCF_000696155.1 of Zootermopsis nevadensis. The sequence continues at coordinate 340,929 of NW_019060638.1, read as the reverse complement.
CCTTGGTTAGAGATGTGGTTCATAGTCCTGAAAAACTTGTTACTGTGTTCACGACAGCATTCCGCTGGATTAATAGAATATAATATATTCCATATCCTAACATCCTATGTATTTAAGTTCTATTTTAATATTATCATCCCATCTATGCCTAAGTTTTCCAAGTGATCTCTTATCGTCGGATTTACCTCCTAAAGAAATATTGAAAATGTGTTATTTGAGCGGTCGTAAAGCTTCGAAATACTTCTTTAAACTTGAGGTTTACTTACACAAATTATTGAATATTGTGGAACACACTATAGCAGAACTACGGAACCGGAGGTTGTGGGATCCGAGGTTCACACAATTTCATCGATTGTCATTTGTAGGAGAGCTATTGTCACATGCCGTTGGCTTTCCACACTTCGTATCGAGTTTAAAACTCTATATTTTGCACTTAAGTTGATTTAGTGAAGCAAAAATTCTCTGTAAAACTTCTGTGCGAAATAATTCGTTTATATGTATGTGTGAGGACAACTTCTGAAGCGAAATCTGCCAACGCCGCCCTGAAAGACTCCGAAAACAGTTTCAGTACTAAAGTGGTTACAAAACTACGTCTCCTGGCGGGAACCTTTGATGTTTCACCTTAGTCGTGCCTCTCTTAACTTACCAATTAGTCAATCGCCGCACGAGTCTCGATTGTTTCACTTATTCTAATAAGGCAAGGCTTTTGTACTGTACGCGTGCTACAGTAAGTCCGCTGGGTAGAAAGAACAGAGCAGACTGATCTTACTGCTCATGCGCACTCATATTACTATTCCAAACACATTGCATTTTGGTAGTTTCCAATGCAATGGCAAACCCCTTCTGGATCATCTGCCAAGAACGTATATGAACAGGTCCCAGTCCGAGAAAAGGATGGAAGGATCCTGTTCATATGGACCTGTCGTCAGACAGAACACTAAATAAAAATAAAAATAAGTTTCCAATAGTGCAGTGCATTGTGTACATGAATAGTTTTTGAGGGATGAAAAATTATAGCTTAGCCTTTCATCCCCATCACACACCCAGCGGGACCTCTCGTGGCGAGCGGACAGTGCCACAGATAACCTACTTCTGCTGTATTCATTGTATAGTTCCACCGGGTGAGCACTTGGCACCAGTCTTCAGTGTCTTCGCATGAACCCTGCAGAACCAGGTGGGGAGGGGGGAAACATCCCCTCGACCGGAACCTACAATTATCCCCACTGCACGAAATTGCTATATGATTCAGAAATCTACGATGACCACAGGTAGATAGATTTAGGATTAATTTGTTTTGAATACAAATCCAACCAGAAATTTTTACTCGGGGTGTATGGGTAAGTTAAATATCTTAGTAGGAAGGGGTTGTTCAACGTGTTCAAGACCCAGGACTATGTCTGTCCTTTCTTATAAACTCGCAAACCGTAAAGTTATACATTAGTATAATTTATTAAACCTGCCTTATTAAAGACAATGCTAAATTGAATCTCCTATGGCAGACAGGTTCACATACACGTCTCAGATTCTCACGACAGTGAACTATTCGATGTTGGTCTTCTGGGTTGTAACGCCTTGTGGACTTGTAGGTAGATACCACTTCATTCCTGAAGACGCAGGCAATTTTTTTTTATCTGAGACGTGTTGAGGTGCTTACTGCCTTCATCAGCAGGGCGAACGACCTGGAACATAGGTAAACTTATATTAGGCTACACTACGCAACATCCCAGAAGACAGCCATCTTCATATTCGTCGCTGTGAGAAATTTATTACCTGAACGTGTGAAGTTACTTTGTGAGGTGCGTTTAGAAAACCCGAGCTCAGGTTTTCATATAAGGCAAATAGTTGGTGTAACGCCTACAAGCAGAACGATGTGACTCCATGTTGACTAAATTTATTGAAATGCTCTTCACGTATCTAGGTGTCAGCTTTCACATTCGTCTTTAAAATTAATAAACAATCTAATGACACCCGAAACACGCTAATATATTTGTAAATACTGGACACACCGCAATTGATGTCAAATATATTTTTATTTCTTGATTATTGTTGTATAAAAGACGTACAAAAGGCCGGTGGAAATTATATGTGCCCCAAATTTTATCAATAATTTTCAATTTTGCTCACATATTTTATTTATGTTTCATATGATTCTCAGTGTAAACAGAAATTATTTCGTAAGACTTGAGTGTTCAGAAGTCGGCTATAGATATGACAAGGAAAAAACGAGAATATTAAATATATGTAAGATTTGAGGTTTCCACAGCGTTTCGTATTGAATTTTTCTGTCTTCTGGGTTGTTGCGCTCTGATGACGGAGGCAGTATGACCTCCGAAACGTTGGTAAACATCGACCAGACTACACAGCGCAACAACCCAGAAGACAGAAATCTTCATACTCATCGCCCTGATGACGGAGGCAGTTTGACCTCTGAAATGTTGGTAAACATCGACCAGACTACACAGCGCAACAACCCAGAAGACGGATATCTTCAGAAATTATTTCCTTAAACAGAGTTAGCAAACTTATTCGTAATGGTGAAGTGTAGTGTATTCTTTGCGGTACGGACTGAATCTAAAACTATTATTCGGACGATAATTAATGTATTTCGAATGACTGGGACAAATCACGCTCGTAGTTAGTTTTTGGAACGAAAAGAAATTAGTGAAAGATTTACAGGTTACCGATATGGATTGTTGATAATAGGTACCTACATTGAATCATATAAAATATTATCTGACATTTAGTTTTGAGTTAATGTGTGCCAAATGGCATATAATTGCAGTGTTAATAGTTGCTGCGTCATAATTAATTGCCATATGCCAATGCGTTACGTTATCAAAGCTCTGTTCTTCCGTAATTGCAGATAAAGCTCGTGGTGTGTTATGAATAGCAATTTCAGCTTTTGCTTTCAGTTCGTATGGTTGGAAAACTTGATTAATTGCCTTGTGGCGCTGAGATTCTACGTTGTCATGTACACCCTGAATCAAAGAGGAAACATCACATTTATGATACTAATGCGAAGGGTGTAATAATTAGTTATCCGTGCGTCTCTTATTCCAAATGTATGTACAAATAAAACTGATTGATAAGTATATTATTTACCTACATCTTGCGATATTTTTATATTGTATCATCTGACGAACTCGTTATCAATTCAGTAACACATTAAGACCCAGTTTGGAAAAATAAATAGTAAAGCAGAGAACGATGTTGGGATTTATGGGTAGATGAATAGGTAAGTGGGTAATTTTTTTGGATATTGTAATATTTTATTTAAAAATTTCGTGCTGTTTTAGACGTAGAGTAATTTTTATCAATTATAAATAAAAGTCCATAGTTCATTCGGAAATATTCGGGGGAAAAAATATGGTTCCAGAATGTCTACCTTCTTGAAGAAATAGTAATTTAATAGTACTATTTTTGCGGAAGGCAGGAATTTTACTTATCCATGACTGTTAGAGTCCAATGTTAGATCAAAACCAATTGCATGCAGTCGTTTCAGTGTGAACGCGCTGTTCGTAGGAATACTTACGAGCAAAAACTGACCAGCAACCTCACAAATTTGCATCCAACGTGGCCTCAGCCTAGCACATATCATTATCAATAGTTGACGTAAGACGAGCCCTGAACACACACCCACAACATGGATGAGAATTAACCTAAAATGCTTTTAATTAGCAAAGTGGAATGTGTCGTGTTCCGTGTATTTGCTTCCTTTGCCTCAAGTTTCTTGTTGTAAGCCAATTTAATATGATTGCAAACAACACGTATGTGTGAGGCATTTGAAGTTTTAACGGCGATAACAGTACGGATCGTTTTATTGTGAACTTTGATGTCTTGTGGGTGTGTATACCAACCTTCCGGAGGGATTTTTGGCCATAGGTTTTCGCGACTGGAGTTGATAGCACGACTTTGGCTTTCGACGATGAACTACGTCTAATGTTGAAAATTATCCGACGTTTCGGCAAACATTGCCGTTGCCATCTTCAGGGTGAATAATGTTTTGGCGATTTTGGAAGCCGAACCATTGCATATTTTCCGTGAAGATGGCTACAACGATGTGTATATAAACGTGAGAAGATTTTTCAACATTCTACGTGTCTCATAACCGAAGACGGAAGTTGTGTTTTCAGGGGATACGCCCGTGTAAGACCAAAATGTGAACAGCGCATTGTCGGTCTGCCTTCATCAGAACTGCGTTGGAGAATCCGTCGACATATCCTGGCTAAAGTTGTTTCTCCACCAGCTGATTACGAACCACTAGTTCTTCAGTTTATCCTCTTCTACACGGATGTTACGAAAGCGAGGATAATGATAATTCGATGAAGAAAGCGTGACACGAAGGAATCCAGGGTAAAAGAAACAAATGTCTTCAGGAAGTGTCGTTAAAGAACGTTATGTCCTGCTGCTGAAACCACTCTTACAATAAGAATTACTTGCGTGTACACAACATATTTATTTTATATCAGTGACGTATTATTGGTAACTACAATATATACACATGCTTCGGTCTAACATATAAACATCATCAGGCAGGACACGATTATGATAAAAATTAAGAATTGAATTGAATAAAAATTTACTTGGATATTATCCATCGTCTAGTAAATATAAAACGTAAAACGTCGTTTCGGAGATGGGACTCTATCTCCGTCTTCAGGTTCCTACACAGTTGGGCCCACTAGATAGAGCTAATCCCTATCTCCGGACGAAACGTCGTTTTACGTTTATATATTTACTAGACGATGGATAATATCCAAGAAAATTTTTATTCAATTGACTCTTCACCATCGTCAAGAAGTTTTAGATTTGTTAAGAATTGAAGTTCATGATATTGTTTTAAGAGGCGTGTTAAAATACAAGAAGTTTTAGATTTGATATAATATTGTGAGGTTAAGATATTGTTTTTTAGAGGCGTGTTAAAATGCAAAAATATTAAAAATTATAATAATAAAATTGTCTTATCTTGATAAACGTCTAAGTACTCCACGTTCTTAAGCGTAGTTTACGTAGTTAATATAAGTGACACATTTGTTAATATCCTGTCCAGTCTTCAGCGTTGATAGCAGGATTCCACAACAGAATGCCTCACTTCGAGACAGTTGTATTTTACTTTAAAGCAATGGTTCCTAATACGTGGCCCGCTGATGACCTATATTGAGATGGGTAGACGAAAGAGACTTTTTTTCTACAGTACTTCATTGCCATTCATTACGAATATGTGCGTTTATTGCTGTCATTAGCATACATTGCATGTCAGTAGGCTGTTCCTTGTTGCATTCCCACACGATTTCCAAGCATTATAGTAATGCGCATTTAACATCCCCCTTTTACAACAGGAAACAAAAGAAGAAAGGTTGCAGTAGACCATTGCCAGGATGTGACACACAACGTAGTGTGTGCGACCAAGCAGATTGCAGTTCGTATGCACGTCCAATTACAAACGCAGGGCCTGGAGTTCCGAGTAGGGAATTCTGTTTCGCCTTTTATTTGTTTATTTTGATAATATGGACAACGTGGTGGCTGTCGGGACGTGCATTGTTGTTTGAGTGACGTTTCATTTGAAGGATTAAGATGGCGTTTGATGAATACATGACAAAATTTAAGGTTGGAAAAAGAAAAGTGATACGTTTAAAGTGGAAATGTGACTTGTGATTGGAACTAGTTCATATGTGGAAATCTCGTCACAAAACCGTGTTCAGTGCAGTGAAGTGATAGTGTAATACTGTAATTATTGATTGATTGATTGATTGATATGTTGACGTATTGCCATTAAGGAGCTTCAGTAGGTTTTATGCACCATTATGGTATGATTATGAAATACAGCTGTTAACAACGAACTGACTGTCACTAGTAGACTGTGACTAGTTGTAGGAATATCTGGTTGGTTAGAAAGTCTCGTGATTAATTGATTGATTGATTGATTGCATAATTTAAATATCACTACGACCGAAGTAATTATGTTCCCTTCGTTTTTATCATTAATTTCCTATCCAATTAATCTCGACCTGAAGTACTCGAATTTTTATTGATTTTTGGAATTTCGGCAGAATATTATAAAATATACAAATGGATTTTAAAGCACTTGGCTGCGTAACTGCGTAGTTGTTTTTCATTTCCAATGTTAGTTGTAGCAACATCCGGACTTCGACCTTGTGGGGAGACATTAAAATTAAAACAGGGAAAGAATACAAAGAGTTCGTGAACATAAGCTGCGTCCAATCTAGCTATGCCTCTCTCGTGTTTACAAACAAATTGCCTGTTGCTTATAACACCGAGTTTTATTTCGTTGCTGTTCGTTTTATCCAGTGTAATGATTTTTGATGTGGCACTCACAGCACAAGAATAACGTCGTTAAATTGCGGCCGGAGCTTGACGCTAACCACTCACCCCCATCTATCGCCGAGGTCAAGAACTAGTAGGAGCTATACCCGTCTCTCCACCCAACCGCCAACATGGCGTGTAGGAGGACAGCTTTACATTTTACCACATAATACGTGAGATGACAGTCGCTTTGTAAGGACGTAGGCTACTATACATCGCTCATAAATTAATCTGTATTTTTACTGAAAGGCGACATAAGTTAGAAAGACGGGGGAACGGAAGGGAGGGTAATGTAATCTGAGATGATAAATGTAATGCTACGGCGTAAACCACACTTTGTACGGAAATCCCAAAGCCGCATTTCCGTGCTTTGTTAAGTTATAAGAATTTAAGGGGAAACACAGGGAACACTACAGTTCGACTACGAGTGATATTTCCTCATTAAATTTATTTTAAATTAAAAAAAACCATGCACACAGCACGTAACAATAATACAGCTTTGATTGATCTGTAAACTCTGGTTTGGTTTCAGGTTTTCATATTTTGAGATTTAAGTTTCTAGTAGCGGTGAATAGGTTGTGACTCCATATTCCACCTAAACGTCGGTAACCACGTAAAAGACCATGTGGTATCACAAACCAGAAATCCGCCATCGATATTTTATACTTTGCTTTCAGTTGAGACTGTTCTTTACAGATTAAAATTTGAGAGAATTTTTCTTTCGTGTTATTCATTTGTAAATGTAATTTTATCGAAATTATGAAGTTGGCGTTTAGTAATCGAAATTTGTGGTTAAAATTGATCTTGTCTGAAGGCTGAAGGCGCTCGGACACCCCCCCTTCGTCGTACCATAATTTCTGCCCTCTCCCCTCGTCCATATTTTATTCTCGCCTCGCTGTTATTATTGACTTACAGAACAGATTTTAGTTCAGCCAACATTAACTTTAAAAGAAAATTCAGATCCGCGTCTTGTACGAGAACGTAACTAAAATCGAGTATATCCATTCACAGAAGCTCTTGTAACTGAAGTAGTCTTCTTTCAGACGCGCGTTTCAGCTTACGTGATTACACTACTCGAATCTGATTATTCGGTTTGTGTATTTTGAGTTCACAGCTTCACCGTGATGGATCCCACGCCCCGTTTTCACAGTAACCTAGTTTATATTATTTTATTCAGCAGTCACACGGTTTACAGAAGTCAAAACCACGCGACCAACATTCTGTCAGATCCATCCATGCAGTTTTTCCCCTGACGATGACTGGAATTTTTTTTTGTAGAAAAAACGTCTACTGTACTGTCTAACGCGTTATATTTATTGTTATATTACTGTTAGCTAAAGATACGTAGAAATATGAATTCGTGGCTTGATGGATGTGAAGATCTTCCACCTCAGTACAAGTCATTAATATTTATTTCAGAACTTGCACATTTATTATTATGACCCTGTGGTTGAAAATGACAACCTTCTAGGATATCCTGGGATTTTCGTGGAAGTAGACCGACGTTTGAGAGATACCTACTGCCTCCGTCATAAGGACGATGATGCTGATGATCGCCCTGTGGGTGGATGCAGCAAGTACCTCCGAAACGTCGATATACAATTTACAATATCCCAGAGGGTCGTGAGAACCTGATATCTGACGACCGTCTGGTTGTTCTATTTCTTGAAAAACTTGGATGAAAGTGTACATAGCTGTAATTTTGTAATCTTCTTAAGATGATATCTTCTTCATGTATTTATAACTTTAAAACAGAGCAGTAGGTTAATTCATATCTGATTTTGATTTTACAAAAATGTTCAATAATTGAAAAACAACGTAACCATGTATAAAAATATTAGGAGTTCAAAAACCCGGTGACAGACGAATGCAGTCTTCTGTGTAGAGAACGCAATTCAGCAAAGTGGATAAATATTTGGAACATGATGACTCAAGAGGTTTTAGTAGCAATTAAAAGGTCGCTTTTGAAATAAAGAATCATCTGTTTAATCGGGAACTCTGAAAGATAATGAAATGGAATTGAACTGCGCTAATGTTTCGTTTTCTCTTTAATCCACATCATAGAACTGAGGTTCTGTATTCCTAGAATCCATCTGTTGAACCTCTTATATAACGAAGTTAATTCAAAAGTTGAGGGGAGGACGAACCTGATATTTGCTTTAATGAAGTTAACGTAGCGTTTTATTTAATCTTCTTGCGGAGGCAGCAGTTTCTAGGACTTGCCCCGATACTGGAATCTTACATCATATAAAATATTTCAGGGTGGCTATAAACTAATTATGTTCTTGAACTTTGCACTTTATTACTAATAAATTAATTGTGAGAACTAAAGTCTTGATCAAATATAAATTTTACTTCGAGATCATGATGTATGTGTTCTAAAACAGTTCCGAAGAAATAATTTCAAATTTACGTCACAAGTGAAGCCGAATTAACTGTATCGAGTTAGCAAGGGCCTTAAGAAAGTGATAGTTGATCAGTTGTATAAGAAATTCTTTGCCTTTCATGAAATCTTAATGTTCAGTAACTTGGTCACAAGAGCCTGGCATTGGACCTTAACTGAGCGAGATGAATCCAGCCCATAACCTCACTCCCTGTTTCAATATTATATTCCCATTTGCTCCTAGGTCACCGAAGTGGTGTGACAAAGACTTCTGTCAGGCTTGTTGTCTGCTAGTTTAAAAGAAATGTTATTATTAAACTCAACACGATTCATGTAGGCCTAATTTTATGACTGATTATACCGATAACTTTAGTACGATGAAGTACTTTGTGTGTTAAAAAATAGCAACACGTTGAGAGTATGAATTCTTGGAGTACTGCCTCGGAACTCGTCAATTGAAAATCTACACCAGGGGTGGCCAACTCGCGGCCCGCCTTGAACATTTTTCCGGCCCGCGAGATTCATCACACTTTTACAAAATATATTTATTTTATAATGGCCAAAGTAGTATTATTATATTATCTATGTTTACATGTAAGAATAATAGTAAACACAATAATAATAACTCATTATGTTTCAATTTTTCACTCCAAAAAAATGTCTATAGTGTATCTAAATCTAATATGGGGATATATAATTTTATATGTGGCCCGCGGAGTTATGATGCATTTCCAAAGTGGCCCGAAAGATCATTTGGGTTGGCCACCCCTGATCTACACAATTGAACGTTTGAAACACTTAAAATTGTAGATACTCAAGTTTACTTCGTGACTTTGAGAGTCCCTGGTGATGATGAAGGCAGGAAGCTATTTCCAGAAGACTGCTATTTTCGTACTTGTCGGCGTGATAACCTAAAATCTCTTCAGAGAAACTTGTAATTTGTGTTACTCATGTTTCAGGCTTAATGAGGATTAAAACTGTCGGGATTTGAATATTAATCGAAAAAAGGGCTTTGCAATTTGCTCCTCGCCCCTCCCTCTGCTTCGTTCCGCGGTAATTCTGTTGACCTACGCCTCCCCCTCCTTTGAACAGAGCGAGTAAAAAACTATCCCAACGCTCGACTGGACAGGAAGCTTGCTATTTTTATTTTTAAAACACATACGAACCACACCGGTGGCGTCCTCAGACTCCAAATAGTCTATGGTAAAGGCTAATCGATATTCCTGTGTGATCGGATGATTGCAATAAATAGTATGTGGTAACACCTAATCGATATTCCTATATTACAGTGATGAGTCGGAGGTAACAGCTAATCGATATTCCTATATGTTTTAGGGATGGCAAATTATATCATGTCACACAAAAATTATTATTTGTCACGGATTTTACCATTTTTTTTTTAAATTCAGCCACGACTGAAATTCTCTTAAAATATATTAACAGTTTTAATGTCTCATTGAACATAACCCTTCCTGAGAAACTTGATAAACTCTCAACCAATCGAAACTTATCCCGCCTTTTATGAAATTAAAATGTCCAGTATCATGTTCACAGCCGCGCAAAAGACAGTTTTATATCCATATAAAATAACGGGCAGTGTTGTGTTTCATTTTAAGGTTTTTAGGAACGAGACGTGAAGACAGATGATTAAAAACCGAATTGTTGCAAGCTTTCTTCCTAAAAAATAAAGGATTTGTTATGGCTTCCTTTTCTCATTTTGAGAAAAGGAAATATAAATTACTGCAGAACAGTTATCTCTGTGTGTGTGTGTGTCTCCTGCATCTGGCTGTTTCTAGGTGTTCTGATTGGAAACTTGGCCGACCAACAAACTACATTATTGGATAAGTTTTCTTTAAGTTCGGCTGGAAAGCATTGCTTTTCCGACTGGGGTTTTGCAGGTCGTGCAGTCTGCACCCCTCATTTGCTGTCTGGCATCTGGCAGCACGTAGATTCACGGAGTCTTTGAAAAAGACTTAAGTTGTGAAATCTTTCAAGGATGACACATTCACGTACATAACGACCGCTTTGAATCAGAACAGGATAAACCCCGTCTTTGACAGCCGTGTTCCTGGGGATATCTCATATCAGAACGTTATCAGTTTCTCCTGTCTTACGAATTATCCTGTCTTAGATTGTTCTTGAAATGTTGACATGACGAGCGATAAATTATACAGGCTTGCCTTTGTATCTGCCTCTGTTGTGTTGGTTCAGACTGAGAACAAGAAATACGTACATATGGGTTCAGTTCCTTAAAGTACGTATAACAGATATTTTCCTTGGACATATCCATTGTCTGTTGTTAAAAAATTTAAAATAAAATAAATTTTTAAACAGCAGACAATGGAAAATATCCAAGCAAAATAATATGATAATGCCAGTAAATTATTGTCAAAAAATTTAATGACTGTCTCATGTCCTAACAAAATATTGTAATATTGCCTATGCACCACTGTAGAAAAATCTTTTGTACGTAATTTATTTTCATCTATGGTGTGGGACACGTTTCTGCCTGGCATCCATGATTGGCACAAGATATATGTGATTAAATGAGGATGCAGTTTACATTGTGGGGTGTTAGAACGGTGCGTTAACGCGGCTGATTGTCCAAGAAGATTTTATTGGACAACATACATGTTTAACATTTTAAGATAAATTATATATTCTCAGGCTAGATGTAAGATTTAATTAATGACTCAAAAACAGAGTAATGAAAGATTAATCAGTTGACTATACCAAATAATTTCTTTGTCTTAACACTCCAAATATCTTCGCAATAAAAAAATGCCAGAAGTTAGAATATCAGTGTAAGAATTTATAACAAATGAATGTAGACACTGTTATTGTGTACTTTGTAAGCTAACTTAATGGCAATAGTAACATGTTTTTAGTTCCTAATGGCTTTCAAAGTTTCTATATCTCCGAACAAATATTCGTACTAAACACTTCAATTTATGCAGCAGTATAGTAATTTTGTCAAATCCTATACCAAAACACAATGGCATGTCTCATTTTTGATGGAATGTAAAATTCAGGCCTCCCTTAACATAAGTCAGTATGCAAATCAATCAATCATTTTAAATTTCTGTCTGTCGCAAGTGTAACAAACTTCACGGATGAATCAGCAGATGTGGAATAAGTTGAGACGTGATAAATTCAGTTACACGTAACTTTCAGGATGGAGGACAGTGTGACCAGTGTAACTGTTAATATTGTTAAGTTTAAAAACGCAGACAGACATGACATTTACCAGAATTATGCGCACAAGAAATTGTGGCTTTCATGTAAAAAGATTTTGTGGTTGAATGACTACAAACTTATTAAAGTATTTCCAAAGAATGACCAACAATGGAAGTAGTTGAACGCCGACATTATTCTAATTCTGCGATTTCTCCCACTTTACGTCGCTCAAGATCAATTCGATCTTCGCTGAGGCTTGTTGGATCTCGATGGTATAAAGCGACTGTAAATGCTGCCAGCAACAATGTTCCATGTCCTCCTACCAAACAAGAGGCAAGTCAGTCGTCGAATGTCAAGTCTCGACAACCTCCATCCCTTCCACCGATTCAGCAACTACAGAAACAAAGAAGTTCACGAATATCTTGGTTACCAATTTTCTCCTATCAACAAAATAAACTTGCAAAATCATCTACTGCTGGTGCAGAGAAAGAACATAAGTTACGATCAAAAGCATCTTGGATATTTTGGTTGAGAGCTCAGCAGAATAAACAGCGTGAGAATAAATCAGCTTTTAATCAGTCTTCAGAAAATAAGGAAAGAGTACAAGACTTCTTACCAAAAGCCGCGAGGATTTTAGGGCTGAAAGTAGACCAGGTGCATCAGACAAAATCTACTTCATTGCCGGTTCTAGCAGAACAACATAAAGACATTAAGATATCTTCACCACTGCCGAGTTCAAAGGCGTTCAGCAGTCCACAGAGAACGTACATGAGACAGAAATCCAATTCTTTATCACGATGCCCGCCTTCACCAGTCGAACAGTTTCTGCAGCAACATTACGAATTTCTGCCCATAGTCTCAAGTGTGGAAACCAAGCGGAGAAACTCGATGTGGAATCTGAGCTCTTCTAAATCCAGTATGTTTTGAGATTTATATGAGGATAGGAAGCATGTTAACTGGCTTTAACCGGCATGTTGATACCAAGATTCTGTTATTTTCTCGGTAGATGATCTCATTATTTATTATTATTATTAGTGTTCTGTCTGACGACAGGTCCATATGAACAGGATCCTTCCATCCTTTTCTCGGACTGGGACCTGTTCATATACGTTCTTGGCAGATGATCCAGAAGTGGCTTGCCATTGCCTTCTTCTGTGTGTGAATGGAGTAATTGTTGGGATGCCAATGAGGAAAACTCCGTGTTGCCTAGGCCACGGCCTTGCCCAACACAAGTTAAAAATTCGGGCCCCGCCGG
>NW_019060638.1:289809-326664 GCF_000696155.1 Zootermopsis nevadensis | reverse complement strand
TTATTATTATTTAGTGTTTTGTCTGACGACATGTCCATATGAACAGGATCCTTCCATCCTTTTCTCGGACTGGGACCTGTTCATATACGTTCTTGGCAGATGATCCAGAAGTGGTTTGCCATTGCCTTCTTCTGTGTGTGAATGGGATGCCACGGAGAAACCGGGGAAGCCCCCGGAGGAAAACTCCGTGTTGCCTAGAACACGGCCTTGCCCAATGATCTCATAAGACATGTTTATTATAATCAGTAGCTTACATACCAACAAATTCTTTAGCGATATAACCCAAGTTCAGTTCGCACTTGGCCATCACAATCTATGTTTGTAGGAGTCATCTCTTTATTATCCTTCTGTATTCTCAATTCTTCAATGCTGTACAGAGTTCCTGTCTTCAATGTTCAGTTGATCATAATCTTGATTTCATTATCGTAACATCAATAGTTTGGCCTTTGTAACTATGAATTTTTTCATTATATATCATAAATTCCCATCTGGAAACTTTGTTGCATACATAAATTATGAGGGGACGTGTTAGAACTGCATTCATCAATTGGTAAATAATTGTTTCATATACAACTTCATTTGTAATAGTTCAGAGATTACTGGGTTGCCTTGATTTCTTGTGTTAACGTAAAGTTCTAAAATATCCAGAGATTGTTCATGATAGTTTGAATGTACGTTTTCCAGGACAGTGGATATATAAAACCTGGCCATCACAATCTCCTGACCTCACTTCAATAGATTTTAGTTATAGAATGTGGTAAAATAAGTAGACTGGACCATTTTAAGCAAAGAATCGAAATCACTGTTTAATGTATAACTTAAGCTATTCTCAAAAATGGTGTAGCAATTAATAACAATTTTGTGTTTCATTCATGTTTCTAGCATTAATTGTTACAAAATTGCAGAGCTTGAAAACATTATGGTGATACTGGACTTCAAAGTTAATATATTTGCGTAGCATAAATAACTTTATTTTATGTTTCTTCGAGAAATTTATTATATTCATAATACATACATCGTTTATAACCTAATAAATGGGAACGTATATTTTCTATAGTTATTGGGAAAATGCATTGCATGTAAACTATTCCTTAATGAAAAATACAAGAACGTAACTTCTCTTTCCTGTTCATTACATAACCCAGTAATCTTTGACAGGGAATTCACTTCAGTCCACGAAGATATCCTATGCTTATAATAATTGTATCTTTATCTGATCTCGTTTGTTTTATAGTTTAGTTGTATATATTGGATATTGGGTACTGGGAACGACCCGTTCTTCAAGTGCCTGAGCACTGCGGGTCCCAACTTTTCGTTGTCTCGATATATAGACATTCGGTAGGACTCCTTGGATGAGGGATCGGCCCATCGCAAGGCCTCTACCTGTACACAGGACAGCACGACACAGAAAAAACATCCATGGATTGAGTGGGATTCGAACCTACGGTCCCAGACCGCGTGGCCACTGCGGACCCCTTAGTTATAAATGATTATGTTTTATTTCTAATGTTTTGTTCTTATCTTTTATGATCCACTTTCATTGACTAGATTTTAGGAAATGAATTTTTTAATATGTTCCAAACATCGACTCTTTTTTGTCAACAAAGTGGAGTAAAGAAGTTTCTGATTTTATTTTTCAGTTCTGTTTATGTTTTTCTGTTTATTACGTTGTGTCATTTATTTTAAGTTCATTTCTGTTTTCAGAGTTGCAGGAGGGAGGGATGGAGTTTCTGGTTGATGGGCTGAATCTGACAAAAACAGCAAAGAAGAAATTAGATAAACTAAATAAAATCAATATCCACTCACATGGTAAGAAACACAGTGGATGGCCTCTGTTTCATAAATGCTGGGTACGCGATGTGTACCTACGGGGATTATCCCGTTAGTCGTATTTGTGAACTAAGCTAGGTCAGCGTTTCTTAAAGGGTGTACCAGTAACTTTAGTAACACGTGACTTTGTACCATGATTAAATTAGTCTATGTGAAAACCTTATAAAATATGCGAATTGTTCCGTAGTCACGGTAAAATTTCCATGTTGTAAAACTTTATTGATTTCAAATACCGGTAATACTTTAAAGTCTGTATTTATATTGGCACTGATATTCTTTGCTTAAAGCCTAGATAATTTCAGCGTATTCATCTCGTGATCTGTATTTTCCATACAAATATTATTTTTAGAATCATTCAGTTGCAAGTACATATTATCCTCTAAAGCAGTGGTATTCAACCTGGGGTACGCGAAAATATCTTAGGGGGTACGCGAAAATATCTTAGGGGGTACGCGAAAATATCTTAGGGGGTACGCGAAAATATCTTAGGGGGTACGTGAAATTTTAAAAAAATATATATTATTTTATGATAAACACTGAATAATCAGTAATGTAATTTATTTAATTTATTTTAGATGTAGATTATATACTATGTATAACTTGAATTATACACCAACAACTTTGGGGGTAGAAAGTTGAAGAGAAATTATATCTGGGGGTACGCGAACAAAAAAAGTTTGAATACCACTGCTCTAAAGTGAAATCAAGTCTAAGTTTTTTGACTATATCAGATCACTACTAATGAATTTTTTGAGTAGGAAAATATATGAGAATGATTAAACTATTATAAAAGATTATAAAATTTCGCTTGTAGCTTCACAAAGACAGACTTGCTTGACATTCGGAGATAAGGAGGAAATTCTTCACGCATTCCTGGGTCAGCATCGTACTCCAAAACCCTCAAATGACTACACTCTGTGCTCTTTGAAGAGAAAATTGTAGAAGTGAGGAACGATTGATTCCATTTTGACTGATGAAGGAAATAAACTATACGTCTTGCATTTGAACTTACAGAAATTATAAACTAAATTCAGTATGAGATTATTTATAAAGAAAATGTTGTTAAATGTGAACACTCTGGCGACATAAAAACTTTTAAAATAATTGAAAGTGTCCTGAGGACATGCATTTATAGGGGAAAGAGGATAGTAGAATACGTACATTCTCAGTGAGGAGTTAATGTATATGAGAGAGCGTTTTATCTGCAGATGGAAGTGAATCAGGTTACAGCATCAGTGAAATTAGAGGAATTTTTCTGTTTTTTCAGCACTGTTTGTGGCTGTTGAACATGGTCATGTGGACAGAGCACGCACTATTCTCGAGTCCACAGATGTTGATGTCAACAGGTAAGTACACACATTTCCTTATGATAGTCATTGATTGTCACAGTGTAATGGTTAGCATTGCTCAGTTTTTTCAAGCATACGTGCGTTAATACTCTAGAATAGTCTATAAATGTCATCCTGTCATTTTCAATCAACACTACCAACCTTTACAGTTGAAAATATTCATTTGCTGGTATTTTATGAATATAGTACAGGTAGCCCTCGATTTGCGCCGATTCAGAATAACGCCGATTTTGAAACCAGCAATTCAAAAAATAAAAAAAAATACTGTTATTTATAAAGTTTTACAATGTTTCTCGTACTGATTCTTATACTAAATCGTAATTCTCACATCGCTGATTTTGAAGAAAAATTATAAATACAGTCATCTCTGCAATTACGTATGTTTCGTTTACGCGAATTTGCTCCAATGAGATCGATGAATAGATAAAAGTTGTTTGTGAAATGCAAACTTTTGCATATGCGAGTTTGCTCTTACGAGATCACATGAAAGAATCGCAGACAATCGCGGGGACCAACGAATTGTCGATTGTAAGTGTATAAAATATATTTTTTAAATTCCAATTATTTTATTTACATTATTTCAGATCTTTAAATATAATGTCGTTATATTACTCGTCAATGTTTGGGTGCTGGGAACGCGTGTCATTGAATTCCCATTGATTTACTTTATAAAAGAGATTCAATTTACGCCGATTCCGTTTACGCCGGTTCGTCCAGGAACGCATCCCCGGCGTAAATCGAGGGCTACCTGTATATATGGCTATAGTAGTTAATATTGTACATTCAGACCAGAAGAATTTCTTATGTTTGAAGACAAACAAATAATAGAAGCTTACCCCATTTTAAATTGTTTAAAAAGGTTCCTAGCAGATGATAATTTAGAATCTATAAATTGTAATATATTCAAAACATGTTTCCCATCCCAAATCCCACATACATGCGATAAATAATAAAACATTAATTTCTGTTACCATCAGTTGGACAAAAGAATACTGCAAGTATAATTAAAATTAAATTAATTTAAGATCGTAAAATGTTAAATTACTTGTTTGTTGATTTTCAGTGTAAACAGTGACGGACTGTCACCACTGGATGTGGCGGTTCTAAACAATAATCGACAACTTGCCAAGATGCTGGTGACATTTGGTGCTCAGGAGGGAAATCAATGTGTGTATTCAACTTGTTGGCTGAACAAAATATGCTTTATGATTACACAAAACTTCATTGTCATCACAGTAGAAAGTAAATGCTGGACATATTT
Organism: Zootermopsis nevadensis; assembly: GCF_000696155.1. Next base: position 322,224 of record NW_019060638.1, on the reverse strand, counting down.
AAGAATTTTATTTATTTTTAGTCGAGAGTCCCGAGTCGTTGGGCAGTCACTTAAAGCAGTTATTAGCAGAAGCAGAGCAGCAAGTGAAGCGACTTGGCGGAGGTGTCGGCAGCGGTGAACAACTGACCTTGGACGAAACACCAGGTTACAACAACAACAACAATAATAACCACCATCACCATAACATCATCAACAACCATTCCTCCTCATCTCCATTTAGCGTGATTGGGAGCAGCATGGCAACAGCAGCCATGTCCGGCTGCGGCGGAGGAACTGATGCGGCCACGGACAAGCAGCTGTTATTGTGGGAGAGGAGAGTAAAGGGCCTGAAGAAGATGCTGCTCGGCTTTGATCAAGCTCGTGAGTGTAATTTTATGGGATTTGAGACTTTCGCGGCGAGCACAATCGATAAAATCTTCTCGGGCAATCAGCCGCGTTAACAGGCGACTTCCGAGGATCCGGTCACATCAGAACCCTGAAGATGGGATGAAAACAGAGTTTGCTCCCAGTATCTGATAAATTGAAAATTTCATAACATTTTTATTTTGTATCAGTGGATTTACATGTGTTAAACTTAGGAATATAGTTACAGTTATGTAGATAGTTTACTTTTACAGAAATAAGACAAAAAAAGGGACATAAGCTGTTTTAATTTAAAAAATATGACAATACATAAGTATCTTCCATACAGATTGTTTCCAAGAATAAAACTCGAAAAGTCTTACCTCGCCACAGTTGTATAACAATCCGCTCCTACCTTAACATGTTCACCAACCATGAGAAACATAAATGAAGTTTAGGTACAAACCTCTCATATTATCTTGTACGTTATGACTGGGAAAGTGTTTCACTGTAATTGAAATGCAATTTCTTATGTGCTATTTTCAGGACCCCCTGATGCACCATTCTTAGTGGCTGTGGATGTGACAGGTACACATTCTGTTACGGTTCGATTCCAGGAACCTGATCAGCAGGATTCACCCATCTGTACAAAGTTTAAAGGTAATCTTTATACATATGAAATTACTTGTTTATAATGTTGTAAAATAGATATGAATTTTGTTGGCTAGCAAACTCCCTGAAGCATAGCACTTCTTGAGAAGCTAATAGTACAGAATGGTGTAGGTCAGTGACCAGTGGTCCCCAATGCGGTGCCGGCCAAGGCTTTTTTTTTGGGGTGCCCGCGTTGTTACGGAAAGAGGTTATACTGAATAATGAAGGCCGTTCAACCATGAACATTATAAAATCAAAGCGCAGATCTTGACTTATTGACGCCCATCTTGACGATTGTTTGCAAACAGCAACATCATCCTACACTCCCAAATTTGAAAAACTGGCCGATGAAATGCAGTGCCAAACATCACACTAACTTCCCACTTGAGTAATAATAATTGTACTTATAAAAGTATGTATCTTTGATTGCGTGGTTTCTTGTATCATTAAACGTCGTGTTGTTTTGTGTATTATTTGGTGTCCATATCTTATTTATCCAGAGAAAAGAAAATTTGGCTTTGTTAATTGGTTGGTGCCCGCCACGATCTCATAAACTCTCAAATGTGCCCGTAGGCACAAAAAGGTTGGGGACCACTGGTGTAGGTCATCAAAAATGTTTAGACTGTGTAGACCTACGTGGCAGAAATGAAGAGATACATTTCAAAGAAAGATCACTTTACTCATATTATTGTATAATGCTGCTTAGTGGCATGAAAATCCTTATTAATATGTCATGGAAGAGGCACAGTTACACTGTAAATAAAAAATGTAATGTAACATAATATTCTGTTTAACAGTGCAGTGGAGCTGTAATGAGAATTTCAGTCCACTGGCAGGTGAGAGAGAGATCCTTGATATGAAGCGTCTTGAATGTAACATCAGTGACCTTGCACAGGGCTGTAGGTACTACTTTAGGGTTGCATGTGGCAACCTTAAGGGGTATGGAAACTTCAGGCTTTCTAGTCCTGCTTCTGTGATTCCCTCAAGTAAGTTAACAAAGAAAATAGTTTGTTTTATGTAAGAAATATATTACATAATTCTGATATATACTAAATATATATGTCTCTTAAGATTAGTTGTATCTAGATATAGTATACAAATGAGACTAGAAGAAATACTTCATAATGGAGCATTAAAATTCTTAAAGTATTTTTGTTGTTGTTTCAGAGTAGTTTGAATTGTGATATTGCCACTGCAGACAATCCTTCCATTTCTCTGTTTTTCATTTCAGAGTAGTTTGAATTGTGATATTGCACACTGCAGACAATCCTTCCACTTCTCTGTTTTTCAATGATTAGGGCTTAACACTAATATATTATATGCAGTTGCACAAAATAAGTTGGGTATTTCTGTCTTTCTGTGTGAGGCTTTTGTGTTTGTGTGTGTGTGTAATTTGTGTTGGAGACATTCCCATTTTATTTGTATTCTTGAAAAAACAACTGTTTCCATCCACAGGCAAAAAGATAGGAGGTAACTACTCATTTGGGTCTGTTATAAAATGTTATCTCTAATTGTTCTGTACAATCATCAGAACTCTTTACAACTGACCTTGGTTGCACTATCTCCTGTTTAACTTGATCACCACCAAGGTCAATTCATTTTTCCTGTCAGCACGTCAGACAATCCAAGAGGTGCAGATTCAGAAAGCAACCAAAGACCGCAGTCATCCTTTTCCTTTTAAATAAGCAATATAGTGGGTTCTTCAATTTATTTATTGGCAGTGCATTTATGAACATTCTTGTTTTCTTCATTTTATAAGAAGAAAATTATGATATTCTTTTTCTTGTTTTCTGTTAAACTGAAAACTTAACAAGGAATAAACTGTCAACACATCTTTAATTAACAAGAACATAGAAAATGGTGTGCTAAGAGTACCATTACATAAGTGAAAGAATATCAGTAAAGCATCCTGTTTACCCAGTCTTTATTTTTCACCACAAAGTTTTAGAAGGAGAAATCTATTTTATTTCCCTAAATTTCTCACAGAGTATTTCATTGATCTGCCATCTGTAGGTTGGAGAGATGTGACTGGCCGTGAACCAAGGTTTGCTGGACGACTCCATCTATTGGATGACTTGTTTTCCAAAATCTGTCACTCCAGGCCAGAATGTGCAGCAGAGATCAAAGTCACAACCACAACTGCTCAACCTGGTGAGACACCCAGTGTCCAGCGTCGCAACCAGCGCAGCAAAAAGACAGCTATAAAGCAACTGTTCACTGTTGCTTCCAAGTTTCAGAAAAATCTACGAAGGTACATGACATGGAATTGTTAAAATACTTGAGTCACTGAATCATTCGGTGTTAACAGTATTCAGGTCATAGATATGAGTTTTGTAATATTCTTACAAAACTGTTAATTTGTTTGTTTAATTAACCACCAACACAAGGTTAAGAATATAAGAATGTGTGGAGCTGAACTTCAATTTGTCCTATACGCCTTTGTGTTGTGGTGTTTAAGGATACGAATGGCTTCACATTTTTTTAAAAATTGTGTTGTAAACTTTGATGTTGAAAAACTCTTTTATTTGGAGGCAACCTGTAGTTGTTCCAGTCAAATCTTGATCATTACACTCTACAAGGCTGCTTATAAGCTTTGCATTATGAATATCAATGTATGGTAATTCAAGTGTGTGCATGAGCCCATCTGTTTTCCCGGTAAACATTTCTACCCCTTGATATCATTATATATCAGTTTTATAAAACTGTAAAATCTGTTTATGTTATTGAATTGATTGGTTCCAATATAGCCAGGGCCAATTTTAATAATTTCCTCTGTAATGCTCCCAATTGTCTGAGAACAAAAGTTATTTTCAGGAGCCCATTACCATACTTTCTTTCATAACCTAGTTTGATTTACACTAATATTGATTCAGTCTTGTGTGAACAGCCACATTATTGTTATTACAGAAGGTGTGGTCTTCAGGAACACAAATTGACCTATCTGCTAAATTTAATTGAAATTGGTCGGTTGATTCAAAAGTTTGTAGGGGTTAACACATGCACAGACTGCGTGAGCCTTCATAGAAGATTGTCTTCTTTTTGTATTGAGCTCTCTTAAGAAAGCAGCACAAATCATTATCATCATCATCTACTTTGTGGGAAAAACTACGAGGCCTTCACATAATTATTCCATTTTCTTGTGGGGTACTCTGGTTAACAATTTTATTACTCGCATGCTTCACAATATACATTCATTACAGATAATTAAGAACTGTTGTAAAGTATGTGACACTTATGGTGTGCATTCTTTATTGCAGAGGGGTTTTTCTGGCCTGCCTATTGTACCATGAAGATAAAGTTCTTGTAACGAACGAGGATTTCCTGCCAGTAATTGAAGTAGATGAAACGTACCCTAGTTGCATCTATCATGATTTTCATTGGCTTATGAAGGTATATTTATTTGTTAATTGTAGTGTCTTGCTTGCATTCATGATTGAATATTTTAGTCTGGCTTATGAATAAGAAACATTTAACTTAGAGATATTGGCATTTAGATCCCTGCAGAATGCCTATTAAAATTGTTCCGTCTGTCTTTCTGTTGATGTGCATGAACCAACTTGAAAAAAGGTGAATAGACTTACCTGAAATTTGATGTATTTTAGTTTTGGTTAAAATCAGACAATAATGGCACTTTACATAAATACCTGTGCGTGTTTCTGGACACCAACGTGACTAGGTGTGAAATCTTCAGGCTACGTTTAATGCCATGGTTACTTTATTACCTGGGATAAAGGTCAATTATTTTGCTATGTATACATTTCCTAGCTTCTTTATATGAAATCTGCCATCATGGTTAAGTCATTAGCACTTTTGCTTCACATTCAGAAGGTCCTGGGTTCAGATTTTAGCCAGATATTGGTTTTTGTCAGTCCCTCTATGCAAATGTTACCTAACACCTTTAATTGCACAACTTCTCTCCAGAGTTTTCTGATTCTCTTTCTGTGGTTACTTGATAGGCAACTACAGGGTGGGTAGGAAGTAAGTAGGCATTGAGAAATGGTTATAACCTCTATATTTCCAATGCAAAGATAATATTAATGCCTATTTACTTCCCACCTAACCTGTATAATGTACTTTTCTATTGTAAAACACTGTGCCCTCTACTGTTTCATTGACTGACAACTGTTTAACTGTTACTGACATGTGTCATGGCTTACATGCAGTGCAGCTGTCCATGCATCACACTAGCATACCAATAAACTGTTAACACCAGAGTTGAAGTCCAACCCAGTTAAGATTTGTTACAGCCTGTGATTATATTTCTATTTGTTGATAGTCTTATTAGCTTATACTGGTTGTGTGGGCAGGTTGCATGTACGTGGGATGATGTGAAGTCTCTCAGACAGGACATGGAACGTAGCCTCAGTTCATCAGCCGTCCACTTTCGTATCAAACTTCTGCAGGCAGCAGCTCATATGCAGGTAATTGCCATTTAAGTTTAAATTTTCTTATTGTAATTCAGCATAGCATATAGTCACAAACAATGGACATAATTACATATATTATAATGTTTAGTTCCTACCATGAATGTGTTAACTTGCATAGATCCAAAAAAAATCAAATTTTGTTTTGTAGTGCAAAATTTTGTTGCTTTATATTCAGGCAGCACTGTGTGTCCAAGATCTGGGTCAACTGTATTACAAACCAATGAGAGACTGTCAAGGGACACTCGTCATCTCCATAGTTAATTATGTACGTTCTCCAAAGACTGTATCAGTCCTTAATTCAAGATGGCTGCCACTTAGCAAAGTGCAGAAGAAACTTGCAACTCATGAAGAACCAAATGTAGGGGAGTTACTAATGGCTTCCATTCAGGTATGATAATGAATATATTAACTGTTATGTAAGAGATTTTATTTAGTGAAAGATGGACATATACATGGTTGTTTTTAGACTAAAGTGGCTACACACAATATCAAAACGAGGCATAAAGACAATCTTCATAGACCAGGTGCCAATCTTTCATGTTTTCAAAAAAGTGTGTATGCTGTTCTGGCATCAAAATATTCAACACACTACCATCAAGCCTCAACCACTAGGGTTGGATGCTAGTTCATCTCCACTATTTCCCTGGTGCCATTCCCGGCTAATTCATAATGGTAACCATGAGCTGTGCTAGGTTCACAGACATGCAGTTGTTTACAGTTGTGTTTGAAATTTTCAGGAGCAGATAACATACCATCAAGTTAGCAGCATCAGGCTAAGTCGTGGTCTGTACCTAGGATACCTCAAGATGCGTAGTTCAGTTGATCTGATCCAAGTTTTGGTTTCAACCAAGGCACCCAATGTCTTACCACACTGCAGAATTCGGGATAATCCCCATGTATCATCGTAAGTTCCAATACTCGGCAGTCTTCATTTTTATTCTCTTATATAGCAGAGCCCTTGTGAATGTCATTGCTGTTTGGAGGAAAAAAATTACTGATGCCAAACCCTCATTTCCACGATTGCAAGAACCACCCCTGTATCCTTCTCTGATCCAGATAAAGGCAGTCTGCAGTCTCATACCTTATTTAAGATCCATCTGTATACAAGTCTCCAAACTGCTTGCTTCCGATCAGATTTTCTGGTTAAATATTTTCTGCATTTATTATTTCCCAATATATACATTCTGTGTCCCACCCATCATGTAAGAGTCCAAGGTCCCATGTTACGTTTCTTAGTGTGAGATATTTTTATGGTAAAAGGCTGTTACCCCTACCCAACCCCCAAGTTGTATGACTGTCCCTTGTCAGTTGTCCACCATGATTACTCATGTAGTATATTCATAATTACCCTCTGTATCTGGTTGCTGCAGCCCCTAAACACAACATGAACATACAGCATTCTATGCTAATTATAATTAATAAGGAATGCGCTTAATGTTGTCACTTGGCCACTGAAGTACTTCTTTTAGATCAGATGCTGATTGGGTGATATTTCCTAGGCATCTGTAACATTTTTTTGCTTTATAAAATAGCGATACAGTAAATCAGTAAAACTTACGTTTTGTTATTTATGTTCCAAGACTTACTTTAAACTGTTCAAAGTTCCTACAGCAATGAATACCTATATGTATTTGAACTGTATAGTCTGTAATGAGAAATTGAAGAGCACTTATCAGATGTGATTTGGCTGTATTGATGTACACATAATTGAGTAAAAGTAAAATTAATCTCTGTAGTTGGGCATTACATCTTGCAGACTTATGGTGGTTGTAGAAGTAAAGATTCTTAACCTTGGCACTAGATGTAGGTCAGCCAAGGTTGGTCAATCAGTAGTGTCAGTGGGTACCACAGATCCTTGCCCTGAGGATAAAGCACAAAGTGAAGGTTGTACAGAACCTGCAGCGTCTGGATAAAGTAGCAACAGGAATCTACCTTGACTCAACCCACTTTACTGACTGAGCTGTCATACATAAGCTGTCCTGTCATATGGTTAATACTATTCTTCACTTATACCTACCCTTTGCTGTCATAGTGAGGAATGGGAATGGCTGAAAAAACAAACTGCCTGTCACAAATCTCTCGGCTGCTCATCTAGTGAGACCCTGAGTTCAGCTTCAGGTGACGAGCAAACTGGTAGTGAAGATGGACAGCAGGTTGAAACATCTGGTGGTGGGACAGAACAACAACAGGTGTTTGTAGAACTCGTGGCTGCTACAGCTCGACGGCTCTTCTCCTACATGGAAGTTAGCCTCCAGGAGGCACTGACCCACAGGTAGCATGATACAGCTGCTGAATGATAGTCATAATTGTATCAGCGTAATTCATTTATTTATAACAAGCAGAAATTAACAAGGCAGTCAGTAAATTTTAAAAAAAATGTCTTGTATGTCACTGCATAACATTACATAACATGCCACGCTGTTGCAAAATAATGTATGGCCAGTATATATAATCTGAATCAAAAGATAATTCATTATCACTGAGAAAATATACCAGAAACACATTACACATATTAAGCAGTAAAAGTTAAGAAAATAAATTTGCTGTGACTTGGCATATTTTCATTTGTCACACCACTGCCTTGCTGTGTCACAGGTTGTATGATGCAGAAGTTGTTGATCTGAGCCCCGAAGTGTCGTTTCTCATTGTGGTGCCACGTGCTGAATCAGCATGTGCTGTCCCAGGACAGACAGAGGCCTTGTTGCAGCGAGGAGATCTCATAGCCTTGCCTGTTCAGGTGTTTGAGATGGTGCACCTAGGCACTTACCAACGTGATGTCATCTCACGCTACTCTCGACTGTCCTGCATACTGGAATTGGACACTGTACTCGCACATCATAGCCACAGGGAGGTGTGTACTTCCAGTACTGAAAAGTTTCATTCTATGGGATTTTTATGCATGGTCATTATCTTATTAAGGTTACAGCTGGCTAAACACTGTGGGAGACCAACCATTTAGAGGTTATGAACAAACACATGTAAAGACGCACACTGTATTACTTAAAATTCTTTCATCTCTCCAGTTATTTCTCCTTCTGTGCATCTGTTCTGGTAGCTAGGCAAAAATTGATATCTTTTTAATAATTCATAAATAATTTATGCCCACTGCTTGGCAACTGTTTAATGCACAAAACAATCATTATGCTGTACCATGACAATGAATTATAGAAAATTGGTCAACAAGAATATAATACGTTCATATGTTTGTCATAATAATTGATCGATCTCATTATTTCAGTAGTTTTGTATATTGGATTTGTCTTGGACATGTAGGCCTCAAACTTCATCAACCTATGAAAGAAAGGCCTACATACGTTTAATGTTAGGTTTCCTTATTTGTGATGAACATAGATAAAGTAGATTAGTTTGTATCGTTCATATTCCTCCCAGGCTTTCTCATCATCTGAAGTATTAGCAGCAAAAGACCGTCTCGCTCAGCTCCAAGACTTCCAGTCACAGCTGAATACTGCTTGGAAAGGTGTTCGTTGGCTCATGGACGTTCTAACATTTGCAAGAGATCGTGGAAGTGGTGGTGGGAGTTCAAGCAGTTGTTCTTCAACTGGTGTGACCATGAGGAACCTATTAGCTCTCAACTGGGGCTCATCAGTGGAGCAGGGAAATGATACAGAGTCAAACTGTAATGGGAAGGGTGGGGGAAGTTGTGGAGGTGGGAGTTTGAAACGAAGCTTGCTTCAGTTACCTCCAAGGGATCCAAAACTAGTGAAATCAAGTGCAAGTCGAGGGAGCTGGCCAGGTCCAGGTGTCAGTCCTGGTAGTGTTGCAAGTTTCCTGACTGCAGAACTGAGTAAGAGTGAACAGCACCTCAGTACAGGAAGGAATATCAGCCACAGCCATAGTGGAGATGTCAGCACTAGCAACGCTGCATCCACCATGTCAGATACAGGGAGTAATAGCAGTTTCCCAATGGCAGGTGAGTGTCAGGGAACTCATTTAAACACTAGAAAGAATTTTTGGGTCAGTTGTAGGTAGCAGAAGCAGGAGATGAGGAGGAACTGTGTATAAAGTAAATTTAATAAAGTATTGGTGTACGGATAAGAGTGTTTTGTATCAAATGTCTGAAGGGATTCGTTGTGGCTCCTTTAGACATAATTCATCTCTGATGAAAGATAAAATTAATAAATTAGGTAAGTCAGAAGATAAAATAATCTGTAATTTATTCCTTACAACAATTAAGGCCACTTAATGATCAGAGGTAACTTTGTTTTGTCTGCAACAGGTGTCGCTCCTCGGTTACCGCCATCCCGAAGTGAAGACACACTTTTGCTACAGAAGCAACCTCCACCATCAATACGGACTCACACGCGGACACGCTCGTCTACTATAACAAGTGGTGGTGGAAGCATAACCAGTGGAGCTAGTGTGTCAGCATCAACATCACCACTGCTTTCAACACGGGGAGCATCTGGTGGCAGTATGCACTCCTTATCATCATCTGATGAAACTACAAGCTCTGCATCTACATCAACTGTGAAACTTCCAACTGGGAATAAGCAGGGTGATGATCAGGAAGATGTTACCAATGTGGCTGCTGTTGTTCCTGCACCTGCACCAGGGATACTGCAGGTATGCTACGCATTTTTGTGCTGAAATGCGGAAAGCACCGTCATGATTGTGTGTTCATGTGCATGTGTATTTCGCCCCAAATAACTTCCAAATCAGTATATATTTTAATTAACATTGGTATGATGATCATACCCCAATAGAAGTAACATGGATACTTTGAATTTAACAGAGATCACGTGACATTAGGCAGGGAAAAAATTCATAATGAACAGCTTCATATTTTGTACTCTTCATCATCACGTGACATTAGGCAGGGAAAAAATGCATAATGAACAGCTTCATATTTTGCACTCTTCATAAATTATTATTACTGCCATTATAGATTTGTCTAATTCGTTGGTTAAATATACCTTAATATTTGGCTGCTCAGGTACAGTTAATACTGCAAGATTAATGCGGAGAAATGTTGTAGGTATATGCAGCATATGAGACAGGCTTGGCAAGTGGAACGAGTCTGAAGCTCCATGTGACACCATGGACAACAGCCCGTGAGGTAGTTGACCTGGTGGTGAAACAGCTCAACATGGCAGTGGTGCTTAAGGGTAAGGATGGACCTATCTATCCTAGTGACAAGCTCAAGAACTTCTGTCTGGTAGCTGTTATAGGTGCTAGAGAACGCTGTCTCAGAGATGACTTCAAACCACTCCAGTTGCAAAATCCGTGGAAGAAGGGAAGACTTTATGTAAGACAGAAACAGGATGTGTTAGCTGCACTAGAACAAAGTTCTCATCAAACTGCTTATCTCTAGCCAAAATGGACTCAGGCAAATAGTGATTGATTGATTGGTGCTGATCTGTGCTATTTAGTCGTGGTACTTTAAGTTGAGTTACAGACATTCGTAACTGAATTCCTGGCCAAGAAAGTTATCGTAACATCTAAACAGGTCGTTGCAATCAGTGATGGAAGTGGAAACCATCAATAATAACAAAATAGTTGGCTGGTTTGCCACTGTCAAATAATGGCAATGCAGATGTTGATAAATCTGATGAAGTTTGAAAATGTGTTTGTGGTTGAATGAAAAGTACACAGATTGACAAGCACTATTGCAGGTGTGAAAAATGCATTTCCTAACTATTATTACAAACACAGCTTCGACAGATTTAGAAGTTTGGTTCTGTGAATTTCAAATGACAGTAAGTTCAGTGATGAAGCCAAATAATATAACATCTCAAAAGGCCTTTGGGTAACATTCCACAAGTTAACAGAGTTAGAAAATAACAAAAGTATCCATTTGAATGGGACAGAAGGATTCAATGATATGCATTTTTATAGGTTTATAAATATTTTTAAAAAGTACAATGGAATTTCTTTTATCATTCTCATAAAACATTATTTATTCTTTAGTTTCTGTTTTTGTAGGTTGGAAAGATTCCTGTCATAGTATTCAGTTCAAGGACAGAAGATTGTGTGAAGGTAATTTGCAGGAGGAAGACATAATTTAGTGGATTTTACTCAGTCTGATGATAATATTCATTCAAAAACCTTTCCATCACTGAATCTGTGACTTCTGAGATACTTTCCTGCAGATACAGTGATACTGTTTTGACAGAAACTGGATACCAAATATTGCTGGGTGTCAGTCAAAATTTGGCTAATAGTATGCCATATAAAGACATAATAACTTGGAAGTATTATAAGGAAGATGTTGTGTTCTCAACCCTAGATCACGTAACACACAATCTTACCTAAATAATAGACTGGAATGAATGAGATGATAATATGGTTTTATGTTGATCAAGTGAATAATAATAAACCAAGAACCTAATGGAGTTAGCCAAGATACATTATGTGATAAAATACAATGTCAGGAAATACAGCCCATACAAAAACATTGTTTTGGCATGGCCATTAAGACAGTAGTTTTCAGTTCAACATTTTAAATCCTTTTACCTCAAATATAAAGCATTTATATGGTGTACTTATCCATTTTAACTGAAACAGGTCAAGAGTGAAGTGTTGTGATACAAGTGTAATGACCTTTTATTGTTATTATTAATATTCAGATTTTGAATCCAACAAAATTGGAATGAAAGTGCAGATGTAGATTTCAGACTTGACAGTATTAAATCCTGTAAGATTTAATTCACGATGTAAATGCACTTTGACAAAAATGGTTATGCCCTTTAACATAATGGCTACAGTTTACAAATGTTATAATTCTGGCAGGCCTTCTGAATTGTGAAACACCACACCAAACATTGAGTGCTTTCTTTCGTTGTATTGTGTTCCTCACCTTCTACCAGTGTTATTGTTCATATCGTCATTGGGGTTAGGCACCCACAGTATTGGAAATAACATGAAAGTTCAACAAATGAATGGATCTGGAAGTTCTTCAGTAAACAGATAAATCAAACTCTGAAAAAAAAAATTACATTATTGAATATTTTTGAATTTGTATGTTTAGGAGCTTGTCTTTTAACCAGTTTCTGCTTCATTCCTGAAGTGGAATACCTGCGTCAGTATAGTAACTAAGGTAGAGGCTGGACAACAGGAGTTCAGTTCCTCGCATGACAGGATTTACTCATCAGCAAAATATCCAGACTGGCTCTAGAGCCCACTCACCCTCCAATACAGTGGGTACTGGTGTTCTTCTTTGGGAGATAAAGTGGCCAGATAGTGAAGCTAAGCACTCGCATCCATTTAGTGTTCAGTTTAATATATGGAACTATGCATCCACATACTTATACCTCTGCATGGCAGACAATTTTAACTAACTTTCATTCATGGATCTCTCTCTCTCTCTCTCTCTCTCTCTCTCCCTCTCCCTCTCCCCCTCCCCCCTCCCCCCTTCTCTCTCTCCCTCCCTCTCCCTTTTTGTGGAAGTGGGGGGTAGTAACCTTCGCTGTGATTATAGACACTATCACAGTTTGTAGGATAAACAATGGATGGTAACAGTTATCAGGAACAGCAGCAACAGATAATTTACAAGACTTTTGAAGACACTGGTACAGCTGACAGGCTTACAACTGCACAGCTTTCAAAATAAACAGTACAGAATAATAATGACACTTTACTATGACTAGTTCAACTTTTGGAAATAGTATATCGATATACCAATGAATGTTAACTGCGTGAGATGTCTGAAATTAATGCAAAAGTTCGTGAAAGTAATGTAGTCACATCAAGTGTCTTCTGATACACAAGCCTTTTTTACTGGAGTCAAAAAAGTTTCAGAGTTTGAGAAGAAAATCTTTTGCGAGCATCCCATTGTAAATTTCGAAATAGACAACTGTCCTGATTTTATGCACAAATGAGACTGCAAAAAAATCCAAATTGAGTTGTAAGTAGCCAAATAATTTAGTTTGAAAAAAATATTAATGAAAGATGCTTATTAGCTCAAGTGAAATTAAAATTTCTGTCATCAAACTAACTGATAACATTATGGGTGAGTTCGTTATCACTCCTGCTTCATACTCAGAAGGTTGCAGGTTCAGATTGCAGACTAAAGACTGGTTTATGCTAAGTGAGATTTTTGTAATTCTCTTCAGTTCCTCCAGACAAATGCTGGGATAGTGCTTTAGGGTAGGTCATGATCTGTTCCTTCCACATACTTTCCAATTCATTACTCACTTATCACCCTACAGTTAATGCTGTTGAAAAAGTATTGTTGAATAAACAAAGAATCAGTTGACCATGCTTTCATTCCTGTGAAATAGCTCGTGCTCAGGCTTGTGTACATAAAGGTTCAGCTCTAGTCACCTCGACTATGGCAGCTATCATGTCAAAGATTAAATAAACCCTTGTGAATTGGCATTATTTTTAAAAGATCATGATTCCTTCAGAAGTCGGTATAGGAAAGATCAGTTTAGATTTTCAGCATGAGTTTTACAAACAAAATAGAAGACAAATACAAGTCAAACTTTTGGCAGTGTAACATGGAAACATTTTCTGCCACAACTCTTACATAGTAGACACCAAGAACATAGCAGAATAACCAATGTAAACAAGATTATTTCTAAGAATTATTCAGATCCTTTTATTTTAATTGTAAAATGTCAGTAGAAATGAAGAATGACAATTATGCAAATTCTATTTATTATACTTCAAACAGAATATCCCTTAGCTGTGTACAGTTCAAAGCCCATTTAAATTTTTAAAATCTTACAGAGTTCCACATGAATTAGCATCCTTAGATTAAGTATTTCCCATATCTCTGTAAAGAAATCTGTTATCTTAGAAATATGCCTATAGATGAATCAGTCGTATTGTATCTGCGATTTTAACACCAAAATGGAAATATCTACTCTCAATTAAGAATGAAAATGTTGTTGTTCTTAAATTTATACTTCACTTCTTGGCCCCTTAGTTTAGGCTCTGTAGGAACACAGAGCCCCTCTCCCACACGTAATTAAATAGCATTGTCTCTCTTGCCATTATTTTGGATTGTGACATAGGTGATTGTATTGTAAGTGTTCATAAGTCTTTCATAATTTTGTTTGTGCAGATGTGATTCTGCAATTTTGATAGCTGATTTATACATTATGGTGCAGTTACTTGGCTTTCTTCACTAATTGGATTCAGACATCATATACATGTGCATTAACACCATTCATTAGAATCCATATCAAAAAGAAAATCATTATTCCCTGTGTTATTTCATAGTACTTGTTATAAACATTTTCTTTCAGAATTCTTTTGAGCAAAATTTGTTTTGTTTATTCTGTAATAGTAGAATTGTATTAGAAAATTATTTATTGTAATGGTGTCAGTATTTGCTGTGTATTGATATTATAGCAAAGATAATTTTTAATGGTGTCCTAATTATTAAATGTGTAAAATTATCTTTGTCATACCAAAAGATGCCTAGTAATACTAACCAAATCTTTCATTTTATAAATGCATTTACCTATTGCTTTACTTGCATCAAAATGTTGTCCTGGATGAGGACATTTTATTTGGGCTAAGGGTGAATGATACTAATGATATAATGACACATAAAACATCGTAACATACTATATAGAAATATGGATAAACTTACTGAAGAAAATTTGTTGAATATAAATGGACTGAATATCTTAAAATCTAATTTAGAAACAGCCATTTTTAAGGTAGGAGATAAATATAATTATAACTTCAGGCTATAAAATTAACTGAATACAGAATTTCAGAACTGATAGTGTTTGATATTCCAAGTCAGAGCAAACATTCCTCACCCAATGGAAAGTACAAAGAAAGACTGATCAGTTCATGTAATTGGAGTGTTTTCAATACAGATTTCATGTTCATCTTTCAGATATAATAAAGGTGTTTAATTTGCTAGTATATGAAAAGAGTCCAGGAAGGACAACTAAAATCATATTTCATTTAACCTGATCTCTAGACTGCAACATGTCAGTAGGGGAATTCTAACAAGAGCCAATATGATGAATTTTGTTACATGCAGTTCCTGTATTAGTGTGATACATATATATTTTACCTTTGCATCATTTTTCAGTTCCTCTGCATATTTTGAATGTACTGTAACTGCCAAAAGAAGAAGTGTAAGAAAGAGATTCCAAGGATTTTATAAGATGTATCTAAGTACTGATGTTGTACAGGTATGGATTTTTATTTTGTGTATTTATTTAACAAGTTTATATACTGAATAATGCTTCTAACTGAGAAAGAGTAATGCATTTTGTAACAAATTAAAAATTAAGATAATTTAAAAATAACAAATAGAAATTATTATTATAAAAATGATCAAGGAAAAATGATGACTTCATATTTTACATTAAAACATTTGGTGTTAATAATACTGATTTAATTTCAGAATGAAAGATGTAATTGAGAGCAGCATTAGACACTATAAAATGCATGGAGTGGGGGTTATGAAAAGTATTACACAAAAGAAACCAAGTAATTCACATTCTATCATAAGATAATTAGGAATTTCATATAAAAGAGTACATCACAATTTTTTTACAGTGGACCTGAATTCTAATTGTATTTACATATATATTTGAACACTTCATTTTCACTTCTCTTTGGGTCTCAGTTTATAACGATGAAATTTCACAGAATTGCACTGTCGAACAAGGAAACAATATTTGTTCACGCAGCTTAGTTTGTATTCCCATAGTTTTAGTGTTGTATCAAAAGAAATATTTTATCATTTGCTGTAAAATGTAATTGTAATGATATTCAGCATATGAGCAATGCAGTATATAGTGATATAATCATCAAAAAGTCCCTGTCAGTCTCTTTTGTACCACTTACCGAGTATGCATGAAACTGATGATATAGCATTGTAAGAACCCCATACTTACATAAGAGAATCTAAGTTACTGATACCCTCAAACATGGCTGCTTAATGACAGACTGATGGTACCTGAATCAGTATAGCTTACCAGAAATAATCATAGTCTTGAATTGTAACATAATTTAAAATTGAAAACACTTGCTGTGAAATATAAATGAAATACTTTTGAAACAATAAAATATGTTTTACACATAGTCTTCTATGATGTTTGAAGTTATTTGTTCTACAAATACTGAATCATGATCACATAACAGTTTGAGACTGAAACATAAATATTACTGATGACATCTAATAAACTCAAATTTTCCATGGCTAATGATATTCTGTTTTATATTGTGTCATATTTGTTGACATTTATAGTACAGAAATACAATTCTCATAATAAATTCTACATAATTTAAAATTTCAAAATCATTGTATGTTGCTTGATATACAGATAAATGATACATAAAGTCTGATTTTTCTTTGATCATTATTGACTGAGATGTTGATAACATGAGCTTTCTTTACATCATGGTGAATAAAGTGTGATGTTCAGACCCTGCTCTGATGTTATTTAAGCTCTTTGGTTTCTTCATTTATGCTTCTTTAAAGCATAACTTCTATTTGACATAGAATCATCTTTTCAAATTGGCATCCAAGTAATCATAATTTAGTTTTTTTACAGTATTTTAATGCTACAGTCAGTTGGGGCATGCATATTTAGAACAATAATATCACACCAAAGACCTCTTAGTTTTTCATATGATATTCTATCGATAACAAAGTCTAACCTCTTAACTGCTCACATATAAGACCTGTATGTCCATATCAGAAAACTTTCCCCTGAGTAATTATTAACATTCATATTTCTGTAAGTAAAAGTAAAGGTGTCCCACTATATGTCAGGTAGGTGCTTGGGGGAGAGGTTCTACAGCTCCTACTCATGCAACTTAACATATATGTGTTTATGTATATGAGTAAGCCATTCTGAAAATGATTCTGCAAACAGAATTAGGAGTGACACCATAAATGAAGAAACCTAAGGAAAAACATCAGTCACACTCCTGTAACCTGATATGACAAAACCACTGCATGTAGTGAATCTAATGTGTCCCCCACAAACATTAGAAGCATGTTCAAGCACAACTGGATATTATATAAAACTGTCCATTTACATCAATGAAGTTATTATATCAATTTACAAATCAAAATTTAAAGATAAACTGAAAGAGAAACATAATTATTATATACGTGTTAAAAGAATAAACATATTAATGTGGCATTTTATATGTAATAAAATATAGTAAATGAAAATGACATTAAAATGTGTGTATTCTATAAAATTCACCACACATATTTTATTATTTACTTAAGTTAAGCATAAATGAGAACTATTTGTGTATATGGTCTGTTACTGTTGAGAAATTACAAGTTGCTCTAATAACCCTTTTATGTACAGTTTGTTAGAGGCAATAAAATGAATGTTGCATAATTTTAAAAGAACATTATGTTTATGTTAAGTGTGTGGAATGAACCTTGTTCACATCTTTGCTGAAACAAAAGTTCCTTGTCAGTCCTTTCATGTAAGTGCCAGGAAAGTACATTAACCGGTGAATTAGGAGTTGGCATAAGTCAAGCTTTACTTATTACCAACCGAATGAGGCAAAAAAATATATGTGCCAAGATTGTAGGACAGAACTTTTAATGTTTATGTCCAATTTCACTGACTTTCATCAGAGCAGATCCTTCAATAAATGCAAACATTACAAAGAAATCAGATGAATGATGTATTGGTATATGCCATAAAAGGTGAAAATAATTTCTTTTATGTTGGTTCCCTAATACATTTTGGTTATTTCAAATAGGCAGTTAACCACATTAAAATGTATGTCCTATCCTTTCTGTAATGGGTTTAAAAATAGTTAACCACTCCACTGTACTAGAAAGGACAAGCTTCATCCTCTGGTTCCATAATTCTTTGCCATGTACCACATTCCTAAAATGCAGTACATGAAATCATATATTCTCCTTTTTTAAGCAAATATATATAATGGCATTCATTTTTTGTTGTGCAACAAGACATTACTTTTTTTAATTTGCATATGCTGCTTTGTGGAAACTGCACTGAAACAAGACTGTGTAGTGTAAAGCTGTCCCACTATACGCCATGTAGGTGCTTGGGGAGGGGGGAGAGGTGGTATAGCTCCTACTCTGAAAACCTCAAATCTTACAGATGTTAAAGCTTTGTAGCTTTTGTAATACTAGAGCAGGGCGCTCCTTTCGGAGCTCCTGGGGGGGGTTGGTCAAGTTTGTAAAACGCAACCAACATCTGGAGCAGTGATCATGCGACTGGCTTGATAGTTTTTGTTGTGAATCATTATTTGTTTACTCGGCATTGTTGTGTTCCATAACAATGCCGAGTATAAACAAATATAAGTTGACATTGTTGATGACGTAATTTATTGACGACAACGAGGAATCACAAATTTTTATAATAGATAGATAATAGAAAGGAGATATGATGCTGTAATGACACCATTACTCATGATTCTCTGTGCACGTGCTTCAAGTATCTGATGACATACATGACACATGTATATTCAAATGTTTTACGTTGAATAACTTTAATGTAATAAAATATATAACTACGTATATAAGGTAAATTACAATATTATTTTCTTATTGTGCCAAATAAATGTTTGTTTGTATTTATTATTGAATTCTGTACTCTATCACGCCTTACATACTCAGTTTTCTAGGCCATTGCAGAGCCCTGCACATTTTAACTGCACTTTCTCTCAAGAAAGTCTCTGCTCCAACAGTTGGTACATTTCTTTGACGGGGAAAGATCGAGGTTATATCTGTAATTGGCTACATGGAAGAAACTGATGGCGTATCACCAGAAAATTAATAAATAAACATCCGTAAACTTTATGGAGAAATTATCAGTAATTCTCATAGTAGACTGAGTATTGTCATTAATTGATTATCCGCAGAAATAATTCGTAGTTATATGGTTGTGTATCGTAGCATAATTCATATTCTAATTTTCAGACTATGTTTTGATAGCTTCCTGTCAGTTGGTTGCGATCATCATGGCTGCTGAGCACCAGTACTTTTATGAAGATGAAGTGTATAGAATTAATAAGAAGGGTAATATTGAATTTGGAATGGTATTGGAAAATTCCGAGCTTGTTAGTAGCGACGAGAATTCAGATGTTGAAGAAGGGGGCAGGATGATGAAGGGACATATTCGTGTGGCATGGCATCCTACAGGAGTGGAAGAAGTCATTCCAGAACGAAGGGTACTGATTTAATACAGAATAAGAAATTTGTTTACCCATATGCCTTTGGAATAAATATACAAGTCAAAATATATTTGTTAAATAGGTATATGATTTAAAAGTTTAAAGCACTAGTCGTGATTAATGGTTTTCAAATGTGAGAATGTGTACTCTTTTTCAAATATTATGGTGATAAAATCAAGGAGGATGAAATGACCGATGCTGTTGTTGGTGGGAGTGGGTATCATGATGATGATACCAATATGTTTTAGTTGACTGACTTATTTTTCTGTCCTTTTAGGTATATCTAGCAGACAGGTCATTGATGCCAGGAGATGTTGTTAGGCGCATGATAAAAGGGAAAGATACACAGCGTGGTTATTGCAGAGACATAAAAGTGACAGCCAGTGTCCAAGTTGTTGGGACAAAACAAGTAATTCCCAACGTAAAAAGTGAAAACCTTATCCCTTTAGAGGTAAGTGGGCATGAAGAAGACATTGAGATGTTTAATGTGCTGTAACTATCCTTCTCAGTCCTGTAAATAAAATTATTCCTTGATACTGGAGATCAACGGTAAAAAAGGAAAACATAATCCAGACAATATTACCTTATTACAGGAATTTGCAACGGATATAGCAGCATGTCTGGATTCATGGGTTGGTGGAGTTAAGACAATTCATTCCAAGCTACTAATCCAGTGCTCTGATGGATCGCGATGCATTATTAATGATATTGAAGCAAGCGGCTTGGAAGACTTTAATGAAAAGAGGGACTGTGTAAGTAAAGAAGTTGTATATCATTTTCATATACATTTTGTAACTAATGGGTACCAAGGGCTCTTTTCCTGGTTGTAAAGTGGTCAGTGCATCAAGCCAGCTACTCACCTCCATCTGATGCCAAGGTTTAAGAAAGAGTGGAGCTATACCTCCATTACCATATCCATTTTCATTATGTGGTAGTTAATAAATATTAGGGACAACTTTGCATCTTTTACTTTAACTTTTCTTGTGTGTGTGTGAAGGAAGGATGTTTGATTTTATGTTTTAGGATTGTGAGTTTCCAGGCCACCGGGATGATTTCTACCCTGGTCAGACACTGTGGGGCCCATTACATTGTTTGGAAGATGCCGAGTGGATTCACTGTACAAAGGAACTCAAAGCCCAGCGAACCAAAGCCAACAAAATCATCAAAGTGGTAGTTGAAGAAGTGCAGACCCACTCAGTTGGAGTACATTGGCAGTGTCGAGCCTACTCCAAAGATGGTGCTGGTCTTGAGAAAGAGCAACCAAAATTTCTTGTGCAGGGAGATGACCTGAAAAGGTTTGTTAAAAATGTAATTTTTATTTTTGAGCCTGTGGTATACTTGTCTTAATGATTTAAATGCAGTATGTGCTTTGTTTCCTTGTCGGTATAATTTGTAATACTGATGTTTGCAAAAAAATGTGACATGCACTATATAATGATTTTTGGTAACACAATCTACAAGGTTATTTACAAATGAAAAAAACTTGATTTTTTCCAGCTCACTTACTTTTATGTGATTGTATTTTTAATTTTTTTCTGGGTGGGCATACTACGTTATAGCCTTTTATATATTTAATGAGGTTTACTGATGTTAAATATGGGTGTCCAAATAACTGAGGCCATGTACTTCTAAAATGCTATTAAGTTACTGGAATAAAGAATACAGTACATTACATACAGTTACAAACGGAGGAAATGATTAAAGGTTTTAGTGAGTGAATATAGTAGAATCTTACCACCTCGTTGTCTTTCACCTTTTCGCTCTGAAAACAGTTATGATTTGTACTGCAGGCTTCGTTTACTGAACGTGTTTGAACCATGCACTTTGCAAGTTGGTGATCGTAATTTCTACACTTTTCGAGAGGATGACACTGTGATCATGAAAGAACAGTGGCGACGTTTGCAACGTGATTGCATATTGGCTGTTACAAATGGACCTGCTTCCACCCTGCAACAAAGCAAGACAGTCAGCCCAAAGAGGAATAAGAGCAAAGGTAATTCAGTATGAATTATTGTTTTTATACAAAGTAAAGAATGTACATGTTAAAGTGACATATTTAAGTATGTATAGGTTTCAATGCATGAAGTATATATGAAGCCACCCCCCATGTTTTTTTGGGAGAAAATTTCTCTACAAATCATAATTTCTCTGACCCTGGTGATGGAAATTACATCAGGTTGACAGGGGCCCAGTGAATTACAAAAGAGAGAATTAGGTGGATGTTACACATTAACTGACTCGATGAAATTTTCCATGCCAGTCTATTCTACCCAGCTGGGCAGTTCCATAGACTTACATTTTCTTGTCTAAAAGGAATTTCATCAATTTTACCGAACTGAACACGTTAGCAAAATATATATGATGGTATCTCTCAAGTTTGTCCCTTTGTCATTTGGATAGTGCTTGTTCCGTAGAGACAGATCTTGACCCTGTAGCAGATAATTATTGGAGCTCTCTGTAAGACTCCAGCCCTTCATGACCTACTTTGTTAGTATTCCAGACACATGCTATTTCCTTCCTATGAAAACATATTCTGATGATCCTGTTTTCTTTTTTGTGTATGCTTTTTGCCATATTCATTAGGAATCTGAAAGATTTGATATTTATTAGAATCAAAGAATGTCCCGCGCCGTAGCCGCGTGGTCTGAGGCATCATGCTTCCGACCGGCGATACAAAATGCGCGCTGGTTCGAGTCTCGGGGGAGAAGAAATTTTCTCATGAGCTTTCGACCGGTGTATGGGACCAGTGCCAACCCAGCATCGTGAGGAAATTGGGGAGCTACAATGGGTAGCGTAATCCGGTCAGGAAAGCTAGCAATGGCTGGGGGTTCGTCATGCTGACTACACGTTACCCTATATCTGGTTGGATGATCGTTCACCTCTGCTTAGGCATGTGAATGTGAGGCCAGCAGTCAAGATAGTCAGCTTTGGCTCTCTGGAGCTGTTACACCATGGATTTAATTTTTTAATTTTAGAATCACAGAACAGGCCATCAGTAAACAAAGCCTAGATATAAATTCCACATGGCTCCCTATACTGTGGAATAGAAAAACTTTATGTGTAACATAAGCAGAGCAATAACTACAACCATTTCTGGGCTACCCCAGTGGTATAGTGGTTAGCATACTAGCCTGGTATTTAAAATGATCAGTGTTTAATCCCAGCTGTTGTCTCTAATATCATATAAAGACAACCAATCACTTGTAGACAAGGGTAGGACCTATGCCCAAAACAAATATGCATCAAACAGTGTACTATACCCAACACAGTGTTTCTTTAATGAATCGGTCATTGGTACAAACTTACAGAGAATCAAGAGAAAGATTGTATTGAGAATATGTTATTTTTTGTATGTGCAGACAGTTTAGTGGATCCATCAGAACCCACCAACCAAAACTGTCCATCACATACTGATGTTCAGAGGACAGTTCATAATACCCATTCTGCAACAAGTGTGCAGCCGCTGATTCCAACAGTGGAAGTGACTAGCGCCAGTCTGGCACCAGGTTGTGATGCAGATACAGCTGTCGAGCAGTTTGATGACTGGGACACTGAGGACACTGCAAGCATGTCAGACACAGCCTCCATCAGCAGTGGCTGCAGTAGTGTTGGCTCGCAAGGTGAGACAGTTCTTCGCTGGACTGATCATGTCTGCCTATGTACATTTAACCCTTTACCATATACAGACAAACATTACAGTAGCAAAACCTAGAGGTTCAACATTGCTGATATCAAATTGTGCCATTGGACATGAACCTGAACTATTCCCCACCAGAATTCTGAATATGCCCGCCTTATTTGTCCAGTCATAACTGCATGCCTCCAAATATGAAGTATAACTTCATTCATGTTAAATACTGAGTTGTAGGTATCTGACAGTGTGTTCAGACTTAAAAAGAACAACATGAAAAGGGTTGTTAACATAAGAAAATTAATGTGAAATAAATGTTAGTGTCTAGACCATCTTTCAGACACGTTCGTACATCAAGTAATGCACAGAAATGATGCTGGATGTCATGGAAAGTACGTCTTCACAAAACATGAGAATTCTCATAACCAGTTCATAATAAATGGTTTATGAATGATGAGCATTCATGTCACCAGTATCCAACATGTAAAGTTCTTCCCAGAACTTCTTGTTCTGTTGTGTGGTCTTCAGGAAAGAAGAAACGTGGGCCAGCTCTCATGACCAAAGTCCTGAAAAAGAAGAAGCTACGAAGAACCAGGAGACGAGCTCCTCTCATCACGTTACAGCCAGGACAAAGAGTTGTGGTCGAGACACTTTCCACTTCCTCCACTGCTGACGTTGTCTGGCAGGTGAGGGAGTATTCTGGGAATAGGTTTCAGAGAATTCTTCATTAGAATGTTATTGCAATAAAATTTAATGCACATCTCATCAATATGTCTTTTTTTATGCGTGTTAAGTAAAAGATTTAGGAACACATTAGTTTAGTGTTGCTTGCCTGTCTGCATATAACTGGACCTAAACTACTGACTGATTTTGATGAAACTTGGTATGATGGATGTACCTTGAAGTTTGTCAAACTAGTTTTTATTTTTCAACACTTATTTTATGAAGGTAATTCTTTTTATTTCAATGCAGGATGGTTCAGTTGAATATGGAATTCCATCAACTCAGCTTTATCCTATCCACCATCTTGATGATCAAGAATTCTTCCCTGGTGACTTTGTGATTGAGAACAAGGAAGAAAGTTGTATGAGAGTGTATGGAGTTGTTCAAAGTGTAGACCATGCTGGAAGGACAGCGACAGTCAAATGGTTTAAAACCTACACCTCTCAGGAGGAACCTTGGTAAGTCTTATTTTATCTTGTTACAAAAGTACTATTATTATCAATAGAGTTTTTGTTGTAGTATATTTTGCTTGTATCTGGTAATTAATCTGAAGGAAAAAGTACGGAAAGTGAGAATTTAGTTAAATTTACTAAGGGAAAGAAAAAAATTAACATAGATTGTTACTGTTGACATGTAAACAGGATTTTATGCAGTTTATAGGCATGTTAGTGATCCACACAAATGTTTTTGCATGATTCCTGGAAATTTAGGAAGGAATAAGATATTTTATGACTCTGTCTCCCACTTTAGCAACCAGAACTGTAAGTAGTTTTGGCAGGAACGTACTTTACATTGGTAAAAGGGCTCCCTGACACTCTCTTCAAAAAATATGTTTGGATGGTTTTAAATTAGTCTGAGCGTTCTGAAAATGATTAAGTGCTGTTAATTTGCAGCCCTGCTATGTTAGAAGAAAATGAAGTAAGCGTATATGACTTAAAGGATCACCCAGACTTTCAATATCGCCCTGGCACTGTTGTGATCAGGGTGGCCAACTTTGAGGGTGAAGATGCAAACTGTACAGCTGGTCAAGTTTTGGACAATTATCCAGAAGGAATGGTGAGAATTGCAGTTAGTGTTGTTAATGAAACTCTTTGAAACACCAGAAATTTATGTTTTCACCATTGCTCATGAAGAAACTTATGAGAATGATTTGTTTGGCGATCATTATTTCTGTGTTGTCACGGTTTCTTTTCTTTATTTTGTTTTAAATATTTACGTTTATTATTTTACATATGCATGCCAATTCTCAGTTAATTTTTACTGATTTAGTACCTGTTAAAGTTTCAATGTAGAGTTTTTCTAGAGAAAAAGTCAAAGTGAAATTAAGTATCTTACTTAATTCAGTAACAGATCAAGACCTGTGCAAAGTCACTAGCGTTGATATTAGTGTAAAAGAGAAGGAGCATGGAAATTACTAAGAAGTGATCTATTTTTGCTGTGGTGTTCATGGCATCTGATTTCTGCTATTCAGATTTCTTTGTCTGTGACGACATCATATTCCATGTTGACAGGTGCGTGTTTGGTGGGTGGATGGACATGTTTCCATGTCATGGCCTCAGGATTTGTACAAGGTTGGTGAATATGACAGCGATGAGGGAGAACTGTGGGATGATGGTAGCAGTGATGCCTCTTGGGAAACAGAATCAGAAGATTGTTTTATTGCTGATGATGTGTAAGTGTTTTTACACATTTCCTTGTATAATTAATGCACCAGATAGTTTACACGTTGAAGTATGTTGAAATTATAAACCATTAACAAAGAAATTAAACTTCTGGAAAAGATTTGTATTTATGAACGAGGTTCATGATGAAGTTAGGGGTACAACAAATTCTGGACATGGTTGTTACAGAGTTCTGAAACTGTTGCCTTCAAAACACCAAAGGTTACAGTACACAAAACAAAAGTTTTGCCATGGGAGATTTTATAGAGGAGATGAAGTTGGTCTTCTGGATTATAATGCCATGCAGACTTGTAAATAGATACTATCATTTTGGAGGAACATACTCTTAGTATCTGCTGCTTACAAATTTACACAGCATTGCAATGCAGAAGACCAATATCTACAATAATTCTGGCAGTTTGTTACAGGGGTGTTTTAAGGGGAAAATAAGTAACATCGTATGTCCAGCTCATCATCTTCTTCTTCTTCTTTCACACTACGGCCCTTTCAGTATAGCCTTGGCTTCTCTTGCGATCGATGCCCAGTCTTCCCTATTCTGTGTTTTTCTTCTCCCTCCTCTTACGCCCATCTGTTTAAGATCAGACTCCACGTCTTCGATCCACCAGAGTTTTTCTTTTCTTTAATTTGCCAGGAGGTTTACTATTGATGATCATCTTACATCCTCTATCATCACTCATTCGGAGGATATATCCAAGCCATTCTATCCTTCTTGCCTTTATTACAGCTACAATATCTGAGCTTTTGAACAGCTCAGCTCATCATACCCATCTGAAACAATTAGTAAAGTTATAATTTTATATTCTTTAACGTTTAGTGGAAATTAGATTGGACAATGAAAATGGTTTAATGAATAATAATAAGTGTTCTCTGATTTTATGCTCTTAATTCTGTCCTGAAAGTCATTTTTGTTTCAGTCTCTGGTTTTAAGTTGAAATTTATGCATTGCGGTAGGAATGTATTTCAGCAATACTTTAATGTATTATATTTCTGATAGAGGAATTGATTTTCACTTTAGATATTTTAAATTTTGTGTTAGGCCATGAGTGTAACCAGTACTAGAGTGCAAGGTGTCATTCATATGTTATTTTTTATTTTACAGATGTCCTGAGGAAGATTTAGAAGAAATGTTAAAGCCAAAGTTAGCTGCAAATATAGAAAGAGCTCGAATTGCCATGTCTCGGCTAGAAGAGATCTTTACACAGAATCCATCACTCCAGACAACGAGTGTCATGCGACAGTTGCTTGATGTTTATAAAGACTGCAGGTTAGAATTATGTTTTAGTTGCTTTCAAAGAAAATATTATAAAATAAATGGAAAGGCTATGTAAAAATAGGATTAGAATTATGTTTTAGTTGCTTTCAAACAAAATATTATAAAATAAATGGTAAGGCTATGTAAAAATAGGATAGAATGAGTATTATATTGTAGTTAAGGATTTTGTGTGTATTTAAAACTTAAAAATTGTGTCCGGGGGTCCGCAGTGGCCTTGCGGTCTGAGGCGTGGGCCTTGTGCCGCTTGGTCGCAGGGATTGTGGGTTCGAATCCTATTCAAGCCATGGATGTTTTTCTGTGTTGTGTTGTCCTGCGTACAGGTAGAGGCCTTGCGATGGGCCGATCCCTCATCCAAGGAGCCCTACCGAATATCCATAGATCAAGCCAACTGAAAAGTTGGGGACCTGTAAAGGGTACCGGAAAATGTACAAACATTGTTAAACCGGAAAAAGAAGAAGAAAATTGCGTCCTACTCCATGGATATAATTGGATAATTTGTCTCACTGAGGAGCTTTATCAGTATATTGTCTTTCATTTTTATGTTTTGATTCTGGCCATGATGATAACCCCTCCTCGTCTCACATCCAGTTTGCATAAAACCAGTGTTTGGACTACGCTATAAGAGCTGGAGAGAGCTTAATAAGAATGGAGTATTTAACCTTTGTAGTTAAGATATCAGAATGAGAATAGTGCTTTCAATAAGGAAGACTCGGTGGCAGTTGTATTACAACAGGAGTCATTAAAATGGTTTGCAAAATCATAATTTATTCCGTTGCTTTAGAAATCATGTCTGCATCCTTGTAGGATGGAATTTTTTCCTCTTAAATTTGTACCAGGTGGTGAAGAGATAAATAAGATGCTGGTCTCTTATTCAGAATGTTTTAGGTTTGATCACCTGTCAGATCTCTGTGAGGACTTTTTTGCTCGTATGAAGCCGTCACCTTAGCAAAAGTTAAAATTTTGGAAAAGTGAAGTATACAAGGCTGCCACTGTTTCGAGCTCACATTAAATAAGATGGTGACTCATCTTTTAAATTAGCTGTCTCATTGGAGGGGGTAACAGAATTCTCCTCTGTGTTTGTCCGCACCTCAGAAATAGATTCTAGACTTGTCTAGTGTTGGCAAAGGCCAGAAATAGTCATCATAGTTCATCCGTGGGGTGTTATAGAAACCCATCCAACCAGTATATGTGGTGAACATTTTTATTAAACATTTGTACATTTTGCCACAGTTCTGAATTCAGTAGTTCTTGTTTTTGGTTTGAAGACAACAAATCTGTTGATATCCTGCTCATCTATTATTAGGTACTTGGACAAGCTAATGGGAACGTCATTTTTTCATGAGAGCCACTTTCAAGGTCTGCTAGAGCGCGTGAGGGAGCGTGGACGAGCCAATGTGGCCCAGAGAGTTGCTGATCAAGTCAGTAGGTTGTTCCATCAGTCAGATATCAGTGATCCCCTTCATAGTCAATTGATATGTAACAATTCCCATGAAGATAACAAATTTGGCAATAGTGTCTCTGATTCGGTTGCAAGTACTATCATTAGTAGTGGTAAATATTCTGAAGTGGGTGTGGCCAAGAAGCAGGAAGGTGTGATACAGAACGTGTCAGAACTGAATGCATGGGAAGGGACGGGTAGACAAAGTACAGCCAAAGAAGTGAACAGTATTTCTGTATTGGAGCGCAGTGTTGATAGGAACAGTGGAAGTTCAAGCAACCCTATGGTGTTTGTTGATGACTGTAAGTTCATATCTGTATCTTCTGTAAATAAGGACAGTGGTAGTGGCAGTAGTGCCAACAAAGACTTGTTTCCTTCAAGAGGATTTCTTCTAAGTGAAAACTTGGTAAATCTGGAACGACGTGTGGTCACTGCTGTAAATAATCATAATCTGAGCAGTCTCCATGAGCCTGATGATGGTTTGAGGGAGATTGTGATGGAACAGCACAGTATAGCTACTACCAAATCAAGTGGAGGCAGTGGACAGAGGAACAGTGGGAACTACAACAATAAGTTACATTCACAGACTGATGAGAAGGGCGGAGGAGTTGGAAGTAACACTACCAAACATAATGGGTGTTATGGGTCTCCGGTCACTGCAACCGCGACATCCGTGAAAAGCAGACATGCCGTGTTTGCGAATTCGCCTGTCCCTGTAGCGACATCTTCTGAGCCCCGCAATTCTAGGCAGTTGTCAGATGTTGCAGGAACAACAATGGGAACTCTAAGTGGTTCTCCATTGTCTCTCTCATTGGTGTCCAATTCTCATGTGTGTGTGAAACTTTGTTCTCTGATCAAGGCTCAGCTTGTTAAAGCTCATGGAGAAGTTACGCGTCGGTTTGGTGGTAATCAAGGTCTTATGACTCTGAGTGATGCTTTTAATACTCGATCTCCGATCGATAATGGTAGTCATAAAGATGAAAATGAAGTTGAGGATGAAGAATGCAAAGAAGATGTACCTGTAGGCAGGAAGAGGGGCAAAGAGACTCTTGTTCCAGCAGAGACCAGCAAACCAGAGCGGGCTTGGGATTCGCCTGAAATGCATAATTCAGAAACCGAACAAATTAAACCGCAGTCAAGTTCAGTTGCGGCATCAACAACTACAGAACTGCCTCTGCTGTCAGAGAAGGTAAAGGATGGGCTAATGGACATGCTACATGCAATATCCAGGTTAGGAGGTGGACAAGTTCTGCCATCTCAGAATCAGCCTGCTCGTGTCAAGAGTTCCGATGCTGTAGAGAAAGAAGAAGTTGTGGCAGTGAGCACAACTGTTCCCATTCCTGTTCCTGTGGATGATAAGGGGGACCATGCATGTGACACTGGAGAAGCAGTCAGTGGTGAATCTTGTGGTGAAGGTAAGATTTAGCATCTGTATGGTGAGTCCTAAACAGCAAGTTACTTTTCTTATTACATTATTAACACAGGACTGTGATCTATTATTCAGTCTCTAGTTTTCCTTGTTATTTGTTTATTATATTAGTTCTTTATTTTATTAAATGTTTTCTTCATACTCACCGCTGTGAGAACCTCAAATCTTACACATTTTTTCACTTGTTTTGTACGGTTGTGAAAAGACAGTTTTAAGAGAAAGGAAGTAGCAGGAGAATGGAGAAATTTGCATGATAAGAATCTTCATAATTTGTTCTCTTCACTAAATGTCACTAAAATGATCGAATCAAGGAGGGTGAGCAGGGCAGGACATGTAGAATGCACAGTTTTAGTCAGAAAGGCTAAAAAAGGAGACCTTTTAGGACACTATCTTAGACAGGATATCAAAATGTGTTTGGATTGGATTGATCTGGCTCAGGGTAGGGTCCACTGATGGCTCTTCTGAATACAATAATGAACCTTTGGGTTCTGTAAAAGGTGTGGAATTTCTTTACCAACTGATGTATAATCAGCATACAAAGAAGGACTCTTCTGTATATAGTTATCTTCCACTTACAAAGCATTTACTTCCAAAACTTATATTGGCAGTTTTACGTTATTGTGGGAGATATTTAGTATAGTTTTTGCTGCATTGTATTTATTTTCAGGATTCTCAATTATGGATTCTGCCCCAAACAGCCATAAGTTCAAGCTAACCATGTTCCAGCCAACTGATCCGCAGAACTTTTTTCGGACTGTTAGGAAGGAAATCAAACTTCTTCGATCATCATTACCACCAGGTATATGGGTGAAAGGATTTGAGGATCGAATGGTGAGTTTTTTTATTTTTATTTCTATTTGATTCTTGATTTGTTGGCGCATGTTGGTGAAGTGCGCTATATAAGAATAGGAATGTCGTTTTGCAGCTCTGTAGCCGATTCCTTTTCTTGTCAAGCTTGGGTGAAAACCAGTCAAAAGAATGTTGTGCATCAGGGTGGGGAGTAAGGCCGACAGCATTCATATTCTCGACCAATTTCAAATGGGTCACAATGTACAGAACCAAACTTATAATTGTTGTCGAGTATGTCTTTAGGCAAATGAGATGGTTCAGGCCAGACTTGGATGAATGGTGAAATGTGACAACATTGAACTCCTGATGATACATATGTCTCATACTACAGCTGAAGATTTCAACTGAAGCATGTCCTCAACTTGCTATTGTGATTTTGAGGCTTTGATTGAGGTTTTGAAACATCTTCCTTTTTACGGTGCAAGGTTGTTAGCCTTTAGACCAACCCCCAACCTGGAGGACCAGGGTACCTGTCTTAGTCTGACCTCTCCCCCTCGACCAGTCTTGCTAGGGAGGTACAGTAAAAAATTCCTGGACTGAAATAGTGAACGTAGCATCTTTAGTTGCAGCTGCATCTTATTTACTGTACAGTCAGTTCAAGAACTCTTTCACTGTATTATATCATCACAAAAATAATAATAATAATAACTACAAACTATTTTCAGTTTTTATTCTGTTCATCTACTTGTAAAATTTACATTTTAATCTGAAGGGAGCTTGTTATTCTGACAGCTTCCACCATTTTTCCTACATGCAAATATTTGCATCTTTTCTCAGTTATCCAGTTTTAAAATATTAGTTTTTCTGTTCGAGTAAACTGTATTTATACAGGAATTTAGCTACTTTATTCATGTTCATTTTTACCAGGATTTGTATTCGGTAATGATTCGGGGACCAGAGAAGACTCCATATGAAGATGGGCTGTTTTTCTTTGATTTCCAACTGTCGGCTGAGTATCCTAAGGCTCCGCCATTGTGCCACTATATTAGTTACTGCAGTGATCGCCTCAACCCAAATTTGTACGAAGATGGGAAGGTCTGTGTGAGCCTTCTTGGTACATGGAGTGGGAAGGGCACTGAAATTTGGACCCTCCACTCCAACTTACTCCAGGTCATTGTGTCAATCCAAGGTGAGTTTATAAGTTCTCTTTCTTGCCATAGCAATGTTTGGAAGTGCTTGAAAAACTGTATTGTATTTTCATGTATATTGATCAATTACAATTAATGTTGGCAGGCCTGATCTTGGTGAGCGAACCGTATTTCAATGAGGCAGGTTATGAAAAGCAGAAAGGATCCCAGCAAGGCAAGGAAAATTCAAGAATGTATAATGAAATGGCAGTTCTGAAGCTAGTACAGTCACTCACAAAACTTATTCTGCAGCCTCCGCCGGTTTTCAAGGAGGAGATTCTGCAACATTTTCGGCAAAATGCGTACAAGTAAGTAGTTATGTGTTCAAGTTTTGCTTTGTGTGGGTTGTGATTTGTTGACAAAGCATTTGTGCAAATAGAGAGGAATCTTAGGGGAATTTGGCAGAAGATCTCGAGGCTACATAGTTGGAAGCTTTTAAGGTCTTTCAGGGTAATTTTATACTTCTCATTGTTTATGGATTAATTAAGGCAACAGTCGTGTAATTATTCTTTCTGTTGTTCATTATGATAATCATACATGAATTTCACCAAGAAAATACAACTCTGCTGTTGGCTTGCAAAGCTATATTAATAAAATAAAATTATGGCCTGTAGTCATTAAATAGGAATGTAGCTTACGGAGATATTCTGTAATTGCTTTACCTGACATTGGAAACAGTTCAGCGTGATGAAAAAATTGGTAAACACGTTGTTCTTTGCTTTCTTGTT
>NW_019060638.1:277483-289753 GCF_000696155.1 Zootermopsis nevadensis | reverse complement strand
GTCTGGACACATGGTTGGACATATCTGAGCGGTACAACTCGACTCATCCCATCACCCCGACAACTCCGACTAGTTTTCGTGAAACGCATGGGCCAGGTGAGTTCCTCCCTGTCCTTGTCTTTTGTTGCATCCCTTTTACATTTACAAAGACCAAAAAATATGTTTGTAGCTTTTTTACTGAGAAATATTTTCACCAAGAATGTTTTGTAGCAGTTATTTTTGTAATTGTTGATGCCTGAAATTTCTGAGAATTATTATCATTGTTGCTGATGCTTTTGTTAGGAGGCCAGTTAATGTGTCCTGTCCTTTGTTAATGTAAATATTTAGACCTAAGAAGAGGAAATAATAAAATAACGGAGAAAAGTGCATGGTAGAAAGAATTTACTGTATTAGAAATCTGTAGGATGGGAAATGATGTGCAGAAATGGATCACAAAATTGTGTGTTTATACCTTTTGCTAATTTTATCATATTGATTGAAGTATTTCAAGGAGAGTAAGCATATTAAGTTCTTGCCAGAGCTTTTGTTAAAACTGTACAGCAGTATCAGAAGGGAAGTATTTAAAAATTGTTTGCAAATAAAATCAATATTTCTTATTGACTGTACAAAGTTCTGTTCATTCATTTTTAAAACAACTAATCCTATCTGTATGCAAATTTTCATGTGCAGCTATTTCAAACATGTTACATGCCCAGCTGCCAGAATTTCCTTTAATCCCAGCATCGAAGGGTTTCTGCTTGACTCTACGCAAGACTTTGGTTACATTTCGGGATGTCTTGTCTTCAGTGGGCATAAGAGAAGACCCCACCAGTTAGTAGTATGCTGAAACCTAGCCATGCCCAAACCCTAGACTACAAGTAGAGTCGTCTCTGCTGGAATGGGAATGATCATACAGCGTGGCATAGGATGTTGATCGAGTATGTGTGTGTGTGTGTGCTAGAACAGCAATTGTAAATTCAAATAGTTCATATTCAAGAATAAATATTGGGTCAAATGTATGATATAAAAATATACTGTTAACTTACTTGTAGGAAGCTTCGGTTATGAATGATCACTATGAAACCCGTGGTTTCCTTTTGGAAACAAGGACTGATGATAAGGAACTTCAATATTCAATAATACAAACATTTAATTTCTCACGGGTAGATTTTTATTTATTGTAATTTAGTTATGTTGTTCAGATACATACATTGAAATGAAGTTTGTGAGCAAACTTCTGTGCTCCAGTACATTGAGACGGGGTGTTTGCTAATGTTAACGACTAGAATATTTGTAGGCTAGCAAACAGTACTCGTACATGAAAGCTACTCAATGTACAGTACTATGTAGGTTCCTGATCATCATATATCATCTAGTTTCTTAGGTGACACATGAGTACTGATGGCAGTTTGTTTTGAAATTCACCGGTGTTAACGACGCCACCCACTCCCTGATGTGGCACTCGGACTGCTATTTCATATATTATTTCATAGCAGTGTAACTGAATATGTAAATTAATAACTTTGTTAATATTTTAAAAATAACTCTTATAAGTTGTATAATTCTTAGCATTATTGTAATATTGTTTGATGATTAAATGGGTTTAAGAAGTACAATGTACACAAATCAAGACCCAGCCATCGTATTGACATTTGTATGTAATATGGTTCTTGGTTTCTGTGCTGGATTAGATTAGCATGATCAGGCATAATGAAAGTCAAGGAGCATGCACTATTAGAATTTTATTGTGCCGTCTTTGGTTATTGGTCGGTGGTTATGGGTTTATGTTTTTTATACAGATTTGAAATTGGGGAAAAATCAGTAATTGCAACGAAACACTACCGGTAATATAAAATGTTGATGCACTACCTATTTTAAGTATTTAAGATTTTCAGTGAAATTGTTTTGTGATAATGAATATGTGAGTTTAATTTCTATTTATTTCTGTATCGATCATTCTGTTACTCATAGACATTTTTATTTTTGCCACACTTATATTTGGAAAATAGCATATCAGTTTTAAAGTACAGAATGTTATTTGCTCTCGTCTGGCAAGGAATTGGTCCTTCTTCATGCTTTTGCACAATAGGTCCTGCAAGATGAGCTGTAGATTTAATCTTTATGAAACAAAATATCTTTAAAAAAACATGGCATGTCCTTATACTCGTATTATAAGGAAGTTGCACACTACAGCTTTGCATATTCATTGATTCCAAAATACACATGTTTACAGACTGTTTGATTGGTATATTCAAAATTTGAGCTTTTAATAGAAAACAGGAAATGTATATTATATGACTGAAATATCATTCTTTGTTTGCAAGAAACCACTGCTGCTTATGTTTCACAGAATTTTGCACATCTTGTTACCTGCCATTTATGATCATATTTCAAGTACTGCTTGTATATTGTTGAAATGTACTTAAACAAGCACAATAAAAAAATTTTGTTCATTAACTCACTGTTTACAAGTCATGGTTTTAATGATATGTAACAACACTGTCCTTTAGATATTTCTAGATGATGTACAAAATGCTCCTGGCCCAAGATCCTGTTACATTGTGTTTAATTGAAATTTATACAACCTTTAAAACTGAAATGTATGAGTCATTTACATTATTTAGGAAAGTGAGAGATATATGATTCTGAGAAACTGTTCATGCAGGCCAATTACAGTTGGTATTAGGTGTACTTGGCTTCTGTGCAGGTCCTTTGTATAGTACAGCTTAACTATGGTAGAAAACGTATGGCCAATAATGAAAACTTTGTTATAGAGAGTGAAGTCCAGTTTCTTCATGCTGCATATATTGATAATGTGTAGAATTTTTTTTATCATAATTAAGATGTTAAGATCTTTTGCAACAACTGTATTTTTACCCCATATATTATCCATTATGTGATTTTTTCCCGCTGTAATGCAGAAACCATTTTTTGTTTTCTTCCATCCATCTTGGATAATTCTCATGTAGACAGTTGGTCATACCGCTCTTTGACATGACCCGATAAGTCAACAAACATTGTAACAGGAGCAATATTTCTGCAGCTGCTTCTGTGGTATCCACTGCAACCTGTTAACAGCAAACTGTGGCTGAAGGTAGTTTTATATTATGGTGTTGGTCATCATGAAAGGAGGAAACACAGCTCTCTTCCAATAATGTACAGTGATCAACTGAGACCAGTGGTTGAACCCAAAATAATCAATGTCTTTACAAGTGTAAACAACAGCAGTAATGGTGTCACTAGTCGACTCCCTAGAATGAGCAATTTTCCAGATTTATAAGTATCACTATATTGAGATTGCACTGTATCATTTTCAAAATTATAGATGATGGACAGAGTCCAAAAACCCAGAAATACTAATTATAACATACAAGTCCCAGTAAGAATTTTGTTGTTGCTGTTGTGTAACTCATTTGTGGTATCACATTTGAATGTGTGTTCCAATTGTTAGACAGTCATTGTCAGGTCCTAATCTGCACTCTTCAGTATAAATGAATGTATGGGAATGAAGGGGGCCCATGTCAGTATTTTTTCACAGTGGTGGAATATAATTATTTAAGTTTAAACCATGAACATCTATGAAAATGGAAAATATCCCATTCTGATCTAGCATGTTAGATTTCAGCAATGTTCTACAAATTGTATGAAAAGGATATATATGTTTTCATAACTGTATTCTGATGGTGGGATCTTGAACTGTCAATGTTAAATAGAAAGCATCTACTCATTCCTTAGCTTCAGTACATTGCAGACATGTGGCAACAAGTATCTGTATAGATTTCATGCAAAATTTAATTCTCACACACACATCAGTGCAAGATATATATTTTGTTATTTTTTGCCAATTCTGAGTTTACGTTTTCACTAAATAACCAGAAAAATAATATGATGGCTGTCCTGCCCAGAACAGAAACAATACTATTATCAGATTTCTTGCAACTCTAACTGCTGGTATGAGATTCAATACCAATTCTTCTCTGTCAGAGGACACTTTTCTGCCTTGACAGGGATTTTGGGCTTAGTGAGAAAATTTCTAAAATAATTAGGGTGTAAACACCAGAAGATTAGCAAATTAATTGATAAATCAAGCATTAAAGGAAAATTTACAGTAACCAAATGCAATGACAGCTGCAAACAGTGTATAAACTGTAGTGGCCAGAATTTTAAAAAGGCAGTACAACATGGTAAAACTTAATAGGCCCTAGAAAGTTAATTTTACCATTTATCAGTACCAATGTGTTAATACAGCTCTCAAAGACCACGACCACATGTCATGCATCATATTACATAATATGATTCGGATTTTATCAATTAGTTGTTTCATGTTCACACAGCTAAACATACATATTACCCTGTGGCTTAGTATTCACAGGTGGTTGTGACGTCAAGTTATAGTTTCTGTGATCAGTGTAAAATTTGAGAACTAAAACTGGAGATTCGTGAGTTGTATGAACGGCGGTGTCGAATTTTAGTTCTTTCGAAATTAATTTGAGAGCTTATTATTGCGTGACTTTATACTCCCGAGGTGAGGCATTTCATGTGTTCGTACGTTATAATTGGAACTGTGTATCTTTGAGGCTGCAATGTTAGTTAAATCTTTGTTGTATTCGTTTGCAAATTGAAGGGTGGCCTAATACTTTGGCTTATTACACAAAGTAGTTATGTTTCGTTATATTTTTCGTGCATTGCCTACACGGGTGTCAGATTATTTG
The DNA here is from genome assembly GCF_000696155.1 of Zootermopsis nevadensis. Next base: position 285,062 of record NW_019060638.1, on the reverse strand, counting down.
ACAGCTTCATATTTTACAGGTGGGTTCGAAATTCTTATCACCATGCATGAGCTAAAAGAGCAAGTCATCGTGTCTACGTTTAAAGTTTAGTCACAGATACAAGTACTAAGATAAATACTAATTAGATACTTCCCCATGAGTACTTATACATTTAATATAATTACTAATTATACTTGCTACCCACCACACTGTCTACTTTTTAATATAATAAGTATGAAAAGAGTATCATTTCTGCATCAGACTAGGGGTTTCAGTGATGTGTTCTAACATACTAGTTCTTTTTATATTTTCATAGGTAATTGTGTTTAGTTTTATTAAAATGTAGCTTCATTGCAATGGGTAGAAATGTAAGACAATGGGATGGATCAACTATGCCTACTACTGCTCCCCATATAAGTTAGCAGAGATAAGTTGAATACATTTGCCAGTCAGCTACTGAGGAATGTGGCTTCAATATTCTTGTTATTTCCATAGTTTCAGCGTGGCGTGCTGTTGGTTTTCGAGGATTTCACAGTCAGACAGAAGTAGTGTCATTACCAGACATGCAGATTCATGTATTGTCAGCTCTTCAAGATAACTATATGTACTTGGTGAGTTAAATTACTTTTAGTTGAGTTACTTTAGACATAGTGTATACAGCCTCACAGGTTGGTTTTGTTTCTTTTACTAATGATATCTGCTGGTAATTTTAAATATATTTAATAATAGGGCTTAATTCAGAATTCATACATGTTCTTTCATACATTTCCATCTTGATGCTGTATTATCGTAACGTAAGATAACATTTGTAGCGAGTTGCCCATAACATAAGTGACTACAGACTTAAGGTGTAATTAGTGAAATCACTGCAGAGGTAATATTTACTTGATCTCTGTCTTATGTACTAACTGTACAAGTTATTTCATAGAACTGCTTTCACCATAAAATCATAAATTTTGTGTTTTGTACAGTGTGAATGGACATGATCACAAACAAGGAACATTGATTAAAAAGATGTGGTGATTTTACTATAATATCAGTTGTTTGCCTTGACTGTTACTTTGCTGAACAGAATAAGATGCAATTATCCCATTTATGCATGTACCCATTAGCAAATTATAATTGCATGTACCTGATTTTGTTTGTGTGTTCATTGCATGTTTTATCACCTACAATAAATAAATGGACATCAGTGAGGTTTGGGGTTACGAGCCTGTAGCAAAAGTCATTGGGTCAGTTCAGTTTTGGTATACAACATGTTGCAGTTTCGATTAAAATCAAACAATAAGTCACTTTTCATGAAGACCTCATTCATTTCTGTGCACTGTGCACTGAAGTAATCAGGTGGTGAATCTCCAAGGTACCTCGTTTCTTATTGTTAACAGATTGTGGATGAAGCAACGAAGGAGGCAGCTATTGTTGATCCTGTGGCCCCACAGACAGTAATTGATGCTGTAAAGAAACATGGTGTTAGACTCACCAAAGTATTAACTACACATCATCATTGGTTAGTTATAATGCTGATGATCTTTGTGGTATCTTTTATTTTTCTCTAATGACAGATTTCCAACAGTTTTATAAGGGAAAAGGCAATAAAATGTATAATATCTTTATTTAATGCATATGAGATGAAGCGAATGTGTACAAAGCCTCTCCTTTCTTGAATGAATGGGGGGTGGGCTATTAATGACTGTAGTACTGCAACATATTATATTATGTATTTTTCATCCCTTTCTGTGATTAGCCCTCTGGCAGTCCCGCAGTTTGAAAGAAGTACAGTACTTTACTTTGTTTAATAGGGTCATGTGGTAGTTGATTTCATTAAGGGCTGTCCAAAATGGTGAAATCTTCATTCATCTTTGTTACAAAATCTCTTGTAAGTTGTGATATTTATCAGGCCTGATTTGGAACATGAGAGCAGCCTGTTGGTAGTACGGTTCTTGAAAGAAATCCTTCACGTTTTCATCCAGGTCTGAACTGCCTGTATTCCTGGTGTTTTCTGTTCGTCCAGTCCTGATGATCCACTTCCTGCTTTTTCACAAGATGCCACAGTCTCGTTGAGGTCCTGTGATTGGATATTCAGTTGCCTTTTTGCCAATTGATCAATGATTTCATTCTCAGTTCTGCTATGTTCTGACACCCAGGGATCATGCAGGCGGAAATGAGAGCATATCCGAGAAAGTTGCCGGATTGGAAGTTTGCGGAGGGGACGATCGTATCGGAGCTCTTACACGCAAAGTTGGTCATGGTGATGAATTAAAAATTGGACAGCTGAATGTACGATGTCTGTTTACACCATGTCACACTTCAGGGCACATCTGCTACTTAGTAGAATCGCCTGGCCATGATCCAGCAGTTTTTACAGGTGAACTTATGCGTTAAGTATGGGGTCCATTTGGCAGCACACTCTATGCTTATATTTGTTAATAATATAGTATGTGGGGGGCAGAGGATTTTTCCTCTAGCCTCTGTGTCCAGACCGGTTCTGGGGCCCACCCAGCCTCCTTTCCCGGGGGTAAAGCGCAGCTGGGGCGTGATGCTGACCACTCACCTCCATCTAGGCTGAGGTCATTAATGAGTAGGAGCTTTACCATCTCTCCTCCCAAATGTCTACACGGCATCTCATGGGACAGCTTTACTTTACTTTTAACGCTGAATAACGTTTATAAAATCACGGTACACTCGATGGAAACTGTAAGATGTAAGGTAACGCTAGTGCGTAACTTCTTCAAACGCCAATAACTCGAGAGCTATGTAAGATAGAGAATATAAACCTATATGTAAATTAAAGAGTAAATAAAGGGCTTTTTCTACATGATGTTTACTTTACGTCATGTCTAAAGCGTAAGAGTTAGATCGGGACATATTTAGAGTGAAATATGTAAATAAACACGAGCTTTTCAAATTTGCAAACAGATTTCAGCTAACTCCTACGGTTTAGGAGTTTTGGACATTTATTTGGTAACAAAGAACGGTTCTAGAGCGAGTTTGTCGAGTACATGATGCAACACATAGATAAGCTGTCGGCGGAAGTGTCAGTCATTATTGTGTAGGTTCGTTTAATATTATTTCATTTTCCAGGTGACACCCTATTTATTGCTGGTTGTGGCAGATTTTTTGAAGGAAGTCCTGATCAGATGTATAAAGCACTTGTTGAAACTCTGGGAAAACTCCCTGATGAAACAGTAAGTTGCGTCATTAATTTATCTCTGTCTGTGGTGTCTCTTGTAAGGGCGGTAGAGCACATTGTCTTTGAGGACAAAAACGTGGCAGGTCACCCACCAAAAATATTTTCCCTTTACAAGAATTCGTTAATGTGCAAGAACTCCGAACACCGAGTAAGAAATTATTTTCCACTTTTAAAGCAATAATCAAAATTAACCAGTGATTCTAAAATTAGCATTTGCATTGATAATTGCATGTGTAAGCATGCAATGAGAGTAATCTTTAATGTTTGCTTTATACTCCAAATTATAGATCAGAATTTATTTTAGTCAATACATTTAGTAGTATTGCAAACATTAAAGTGATTAAAATCAATTTTGTTTGTATGAGCATGTGTGCATAGAATTGCTCTCATAATGAGATCAAAATTTGCTGATTTGTTTTATATTGTCAGAATATATCTTCAGAAATATAGTAGCTGTAAATGAAAAATTTGATCCAAACTTAAATATACAGGTATCCCTCAATTTGCGCCAATTCAGAATAACGCCGATTTTGAAACCAGCAAGTCAAAAAGTGAAAAAAATATATTTTACTATTATTTCTAACGTTTTACAATGTTTCTCATACTGATTCTTATACTAAATCGTAATTCTTACATTGCTGAATTTGAATAAAAATTATAAATACAGTCATCTCTGCAATTACGTATGTTTCGTTTACGCGAATTTGCTCCAATGAGATCGATGAATCGGTAAAAGCTGTTTGTGAAATACAAACTTTTGCATATGCGAGTTTGCTTTTATGCATTTTCATTCCTGGCGCTTTAAACTTTCAAAGGACTAATTTAATCTCTGCGGAGGTACCGGGGTTATTTTTACTTCGCGATTTTCTATAGGTCGGCGTCTTACGTGAATGCAACTATCGCATAACAGCAGAGATGACTGTACAAATCAATCACATGAAAGAATCGCAGTTGATCACGGGGACCAACGAATTGCCGATTGTAAGTGTATAAAATATTTTTTTTTTAAATTCGCTTTATTTTTTTTAAATTATTTCGGAGCTTTAAATGTAATGCCATTATATTACTCGTCAATGTTTGGCTGCTAGGAACGCATGTCATTGACTTCCTGTTGATTTACGTTATAAAAGATTTCAATTTACACCGGTTTGTCCAGGAACGCATCCCCGGCGTAAATTGAGGCAAAGTTGATGTTAATGTTGACATAAAATTAAAGTAGAAATATATGGTACTTTTATTTTATAACAATGAAAGTGTGTCTAAGACAATACAGATAGTGACTGGTGTGGCTGTATACATTTCATAATTATGTACATATTTAAATGTGCATAATGATAATGTGTTCTTAGTGTTGTATGCAAGTCCTAAAATGTTAGGGGAAAGAATGAAGGACGTTTTGAGTCAACATAGATAAGCATCGATTTTAATTTACGGATTTCGTAATATTTAATATTCTTTCTTCCCTATAAATATTTCAGAGAGTGTTTTGTGGACATGAATACACAGTTGGAAACCTGAAATTTGCTCATCATGTTGAACCCAATAACATTGACATCGAAGAGAAAATGTCATGGGCTCAGAACAAGCGAACAAAAATGGAACCGACCGTACCTTCAACAATTGGTAAGTCCTGGATCTTGTTGCATCTGCCTGTATTGAACACTGGTAAGGCAAGAATAATCTAATGGGAAAAATATTTTACAGTTTTATAGGAAATATTAGAGGAATGAAGTTTGTTGTTGTTTGTTGTTGGTTGTATTATGTGAATGGGAAAGTACGGAAATGTCAAGGGCATACGAGCAAAGTGAAGACGAACAAATAGAGAGGGATCCAAAGATTGCGGGAAACAAAAGATTAGAGAGATTGGTGTATGGGTTAAATATGTTTATTTCATGAATTTATTATAAGTTTTATGGGTTCCAGGTGAAGAAAAGCGGATCAATCCTTTCATGCGTGTGCATGAGTCAACAGTACAACAGCATGCAGGACAGAATGAAGCCATCGCTACTATGGGATTCATCAGGAGAGAAAAGGACAATTTCAAGGCTTAATTGTGTTCACTGGTCCAGGTCTGGATGGTAATAATTGACACCATATCTGTAACATATAATTTATTTAAGGAATTGAGGTTTTAATTCAGTAGTATATATAATAATTGTGGAATAGTTTCAGAGTGAAAGAGAAACTAATGGTATAAACTATGAAGTTAGGTTAGTTGAAATTTTATATGATGTTCTGAATTTATTGCATGAGACAATTTAAACCAAATGGTGTACTCAAGGAAGTTTAAATAACCTGGCTTAAATGTGGTAAAATACAGTAGTATGCCCAGTAAGCTAAATACTGCACCTCAAAAATATCTTTTCACAATGAATACTACACATAAATTCCATTCTTTGTTCTTTACATCCATTCCGACAGTGTGTACATTCTATAAGAATATACGACAGGTCCAGTGACATCAGGTTGAAATGTCCTCATTAGGTGGCTTGGTTCTATTGCTGTAAATCTGCATTTCTACTGCATATTTCTCCTTTGATTTTTCATACATGTCATAGTAAATCTGAAAAATCATATCACATATTAAAATTTCATTCAATTATTTGTCCTTCCGGAACCATAAATTTAATATCTGTACATATTTATTTTACTAGTATGAAACAAACAAATTACACTGAATGCTGCCAGAAATAATTTTAAACTAATTAATTTAAATATTTCTATGACTTACCAACAGCAAATTATTAAAAAAATTCCTGGCAGCATAAAATAGGCAAGAAATTAGTAAAAAGGTACAGGGGTACAAAGTAGAGATTATTTTTTCTTCAGTTTTATTCTCATGACCACTCACCTTCTTATCTTCAGGTGGTAATGTATTCCACTTGCTTGCCAACTGTCTTGTCAGCTCCTGTTTTGAGGGTTCGGCTTCCCCAGACTTTTGTTCTAATCCAAGTCGCTCCATCACGATCGGACGTTGCTCTTGACAGAATTGAAAGAATGGATTTGCTGGGCGTTTTGGTGCATTTGGATCGCGCTCTGGCTTATCGGCGCTCTTGCCACTCTTTCGTTTTGTGCCGGAACTGGCGACTGTAGTACTTGTAATCTTCCTTCCTCCCTTCTCTACTGAACTTGCAGACTAAGACAGTAGTAATACAGTAGCAAAATTTTGAGATTCAGTAGCAACTTCTGCAATTATACCTTGTAACTTCATTACTTATAGTACATCCAAAGTTTTTCTAAAAATCAATTAAACCTTATTTATGTGGTTGAATGTAAGACTGAACTACTTTCATCGTGATCTCACTATCAGTAATGTTACGGACATTTATGTTAGAATATGCACATTCTAACTGTAGCCCAAACTTTGGCTGCTGAGGAGATTTGTTTTAATCTTTTTAAGCCTATTTTCTGTATATGAAATCCCTTGCCTAATTTATCCTTGTGATTTTTTATATTATTATTTGCCTTATACTGATGTAGTATTCATTGTTATGCATTTTCAGTAACATAGTTATAAGATGTAGAAGATAAAAAGGTACAGGGAACATTACAAGACTTAAATGTTTCAAATTTGTTATAATAGCTGCATCTGCAGCCTCTTGGAACTGTCGGAGAGCAAGCATTGATGTTCCTCATAAAAGAATTGCCATGGCAGTGAGAATTTTAAGAACCCCTGTAACAAAATAATCCCACAAAGCAAATGTTCCGTGGCCTTCTGTCTGGATGGACCAATTAACATTTTTCCAGTCTTGTTCTGTACTGTACCTTTGCTGTAGTTCCAGCTCCGAGCTTTTGATGTTGGTTCTTATCAGGTTTAGTGGTAGTTGGTATATTGAGGGGCTCATCTAGAGGAATTGGTAATTGTACATTGCGCCAATTGTCACCATGTTGATCCAGACGATCCATTAAAAACCTGTTTGAAGATTAGTAATAGAAAGGTTCTGTCTGAAATTAATATTGTGTTATATAGTTGATTCCAAACAGTTTTATATTTGGCATGTGCAATAATGTATATATGTTGGTATAAAAAAGTTAAAAATATACTGTTTTCTAGTCTCTATCTTATGTTAACAGTGCACTTTGTACTTACTTACGCTCTTTCCTTGATCTCCATAGCATTTTCCGAACTTGCTGAATCCTGTGCACTAGTCGTTCATTATCCTACAACAACAAAACATTTATTATCCAATACAAGGGTATGGAAAGCTTATACAGGTGATTCTCATTATATGTGCTTTCAGTATCCATGGTTTTATTTCAGTATTATGAGGAGCATCAATTTCCTATTCAAGACCAAATATTAAAGCCTGTTACTGCACTGAACTTTCTCCAGGCTTATCAGATAATGTGATGCAGATGATAAACTTGGCATCAAAGAATTCTGGTGCCAGTTTATTTATTTTTTATTAT
>NW_019060638.1:235783-277448 GCF_000696155.1 Zootermopsis nevadensis | reverse complement strand
TCCAGGTATAATGAAAGTCACCTGTATATGGAGACTTGTATGGAAATTGTTCCAGATTTTATCTTATTACTGCCATAACCTATAATTCAGTAAGTGTAATCCATAAAAGTTAAGTGTGTATCTGCCTTCATATAGAGGTGAAAGTGTTTTCTGTTAACCCTTGCCACATCTAATGCAGTAGTAAAATGTAGTACCTCTAACTTTAGAATGTACTAAAACAGTAGAATTTGTATGGTGTTGAATGATAGTAGCCTTGCTGGTCAAGAAATTGCCTGCCTTTTATGTAACCTGAATGTTCTTTATTGTGTTCACAACAGCTTCCAAATGGACCTTATCCTGAGCTTGATGAATCTAGTGCTCCCAACTAAGGGTGCGAACACAATGAAGCTGACCAGACCAGCCACTGTTTAGAACTCTGGTGATCCAAATGCTGTGACTTATGCAGCTGGGTCACTAGAGTTCCACTCTGGTTGGTCTAGTCTGCTTCAGTGTTTTCACACTCTAAGCAGTTCCTCTCTAAACTGTTACACATTTCTTATTTCTGATCTGTAAACCTTTTCCTTTACAGTTCTCGGTAAATAAATATAACAGGATCATGCTCACCAGACCACTACACTACAAGTGCTTCTGTTCTCCAGTACATCTCAAACCTATTAGGATGCCCTTGCTGTGTGAACAGCAGCAGAGTCATTTAGAATAATGCATACCAGCATTCATCCATCATCTGTTGGCTGCTCAAAAAACTGGTTGAGTATCTGTTTCTTGTACTTTTCAGAATGAATTATGTCCTCAAAGAGATTGATCCAATTATTCTATCTTTACTCAGACCACAACATAACCAGTTTTTAGAATCATGTAGTGGAACCTCATACTTGGTCTCTTGACTGTATCTGCTATTCTATTAATTTACATCCTTGTATAAGTGACACCGAGCCTCATTAGAATGGAAAATAATGAGGGTTAATTTTCACAGACTTGATGATCCATTTACAAAAATTTGTTGTTAGTGGGACTATGTGGCTGCACTTCTGTTGTCTAAAATTGTTTCATAAGTAGTTATGTGGCAGTTTGCAGTGGTCTTGGTGGGTTTCTATTCTTGTTTAATGGGAGGGTTCAGTAATGATGTTGTTTCAGTGACTTACTTTCCAGACAGGAACTCTTTAACATCCTGAAATTTATACTGGAATCTTCTACTTTTCATGTAGAACCTCTTTGTTTAGTAGGTATCGTACGTGAACACTCATATGTACCTTACATGTGGCATTTCAGCATAGAAAATAACTCTGAATGACTAATTATAATATAGGTCAAGTACTGTAGTGAGAGTTAAAGCAACATGAGGCTTGGGTTAACCCTTAATGCACAAGTTTCCTTCATTGTTGCACTACCTAAATATATTTGGTGGCACAAAAGAATAAGTTTTTTAAAAGCAGCTGTAAAAGTGAATGGCTCGGCATATTCCAATGTAGCTCTGAACTGAAAAAAATCTTTTTGTTTGCAAACTTAGTTATGTTCTACACATCTTGTTTCAGTTACTAGATCTAACAGACCATTCTAACCTATCAAATCCCTATAACTTACCGTACAGTTTGGAGATCCTAGCCTAAACGCAAGCTATTCCTGCGTAATTGAAAACAGCATTGTAAAGATATATCTTAAATCCCTGTAGAGGAACTCAATTCCATAAACCGTGAGCTTGGAATACAACGAACACAGAAAACCTAACCTGTTGTAGAACTTCACAACGTTCCAAAAGTAGCTGGTATTTACGTCGATATGTATCCACTTCATTCTTTTCAACTTCATCATCTGAATCATATGATAAATTATTTGAACCAGATACAATCATTGCTATTTCGCGATTTGTTGCTCAACCCGCAGTCAAAAAGTCCTCTTAGCAACTGAGTTACAAGACGTGACTAATACAGTCATGCCATCCAATAAAGGGAAGGATTGCCAACATTGAACGAAAACAGGCATCATACATTGCTGTTATCATGATCGAAACCCAGTTAAAATAATTCAGCACTTGACGCAAAGAAAACTGAGTACTTCCACATTACAAATTTCAATGTGTTAATTCTGCTTATTGAACTGCTAGAATATAATGGAATAGAATAGAATGTTTAAACTCAGAATTATACGTAGTGAAGAAAGACCCGGTTTGTTGAATGTCGAACTGGTGGGACAGATGCTTACTGCTTGGCAACAAAAAAATAATTATTTTTAGTTACACTGCATCGGGGAAAAAATATTAGAGAATTTCGTCAGTCAAACTGTTTTCAGTGTAAAAATGTTAGAGGAACAAGCGTGGTTCTCTGTTGACATCGTAATCTATGAAATTATATTTCTAACGATAAGTCGTCGGCGAGAGGTTTATTCAGTCGATAATCGATTTGAGGAAGTGTGTCTGTTGACATTGTGTTCCGTTGTATGTTTGGTTCGCGTTGTTCTTTGGTTGTCGATATAAATCGCATTTGCACTTATGTTGACCAATGTTTTAAATGCAATGAAATGGGAGTTTTCTGCTGAGAGCGTGTTCGCGACGGAGGTTATGTGTTTGAAGTTCTAGTATATAATTGTATCAGTGGTGACGATACAGTTAGAAATAAAATTTGTGTTTATCTCGAATTTTGTGTTTAAACATCGTAAACTGTGGTCCTATATACATTTCGTTGTGTAGGATAGGATGTATTCTTTAGTGGCTTAAGCCGTTCGTCGAAATGTGACCTTTTTTACACCTGAAAATATACCGAAATTTTGTGTTGTAATCCGTGAATGTTGTGTTAACTGTAATATAGTGATAATGGATGCTATCTTCTGTTCTTGAATATCGTGAGATAACAAAACATCCCTTAAAGTATTAAAAGAGTATCCATGTTGTAATGCATGAGCACTGCACGTGTGTATTGGAACACTTCAGGTAAGCATCGTTTGCTATGTTGATTTGTTGGAAGGTAGATTATTCAATGTTGAATTATATGAAACAGTCGTGTTTATGTAACGGCGCTGACGTATAGATAATAGACTCGACCGATAAAATACTGTGTGGTAACAACAATTAGAGCAGTTTCATATTTGGTAGAGCCGGCATTAAGTATTACAAAGTACAGAATTTCAGTAGACATGCAGGCGAAAACTGCAGGAAACCTATTCAATATATTAGCATATACAATGAAGATTTTAAATGGAATCAACTAAATGTGAATCAGGAACGCCTTCTGTAGAATGTTCGTGACTGCGTGAGGCATAGATCTCTGTGCATCTGTAATGCAACCCAACACAAGTGATGTCCAACAGTACGAATGTGATGACTAGAGAATGTTTGGACGAAAATTCATGAAATTTGGTATGGTCGTTATGAGGTCGCTACTGCAATCTATTGCATTTTACACTCCTCGCTCGGTAATACCAACTTGACGGCTGCTTAAAGTTGTAAGGTGGGCTGACGACGCTATTGCGCATAGTTCTTGCTCATCTGTAACCTGTTGAGGCTCCTCGATACCTACCCAGTCCTGTCGGAAATTGTTGATACGTGCTCTAATCAGCCCCGAACGTTGTAACTCGTCCAGACCTGTCGAAATGTGCCCAAGTCTGATAAAAGCCGTCGAAATCTAAACAGCCCCATCCAAACCTCCATGTTCTGGCTTCTGGTAAGGTTTCTGGCTAGAAACAGTGACACGAAAGTCGTTTCTCGAATGTTTCCGCAGTACCACTGCGGGCACTGTACTACTAAAGTCTGTCTGAAAAATGAAGGCGGCTACCGAATTTTTTGTGTAGCCAATCTTAGGTAAGTAGAATCCTGTATATTCAACGAGATCTCCCGTATGGCATTCCTAGTTTCTAGACGTCTTATGTTTACGAAACCACAGACATTTATGTATTTGTAAATAATATCGATATAAGTTACTTTTGAACGAAGAAACTTTCATGTTAAGGGATCTCTTATAAGTAGTCGCAGACCTCGGCTTTTCATGGTTTCCCTAAGTCCCTCCAGGCAAATGTTGGGATAGTACCCCAAAGAAATATTATGATTGATTTCTTTCAAATCCCTACCAACCCACCATCATTATTAATCCTTTTTCAATCTGTTTGAAAGTGTGTAATTCCTGCAACCGGCGTTGAATTACAACGTTGACATGTGTCATGTATAGCAACAAAAATAAGAATTTTATGAGTTGAAATGGTCGAACAATTTTAAATTCCAATTGATGACGTTTCTGTCAGTTCTCTTTGCAGGTTACATTAATGAAAGAAAATCAAGAGGTAAAGAATGAGGATTTGTTCTTTGTTTAACATTCTGCAGGTAATAAAAATTGTTGCAGAAATATAACGAAAGGCTTCAATGAAACACAGGAATTAGTGTAGGCATATGTCCAAAATAGTAAAATGATAGGATTCCATAGTAGGTTTAAATTCATTATGGCATGCCTTCCTCATGTATTAATATAAATACTGTGTTCGACATCAGGTTAGAAAATTTTGGCTTATAAACAAAAATTATAATAAAAGCAAGGTATTAATTATCGTACTTGGTTTTTTCATCATCAGTGCATCCCCCTGCCATCTGGTAAGAGAAGTATAAACCCTGTGTGTTTGAATTTCCCACTGGTGCATGAATCCGGTGGAAATAGAATCTAGTAACTTTTTAATGGTGACGTTATGAACTACGTCATTAAATCCACTAGGCCGTCTACCTTCGAGGACCTGGTAGCCACATTCCTGCCACAGACAGAGTTTAAGGTGTGAGGTTATGGTAGTTCTGAATGGTATGTGGCAGCACATATGGAGTTGCGTGACTGTATAATCCGAAGGTGGCAGGTTTGTCCACGTTTCAGACGATTAGCAAAGAGTTTTATATATATATGTGACAACTGTAGTAGTGTTTCAACGCGGATTATGTATCGTTTTAAGTTTATAGATGGCCTATAATTCAGTTTCAATCGTGATATGTAGTTTTGGTACAACATTTGGCGAAAGCTTCCGATATTTTCTACCTCTGTGGACGGTAAGACAAGTTTTATTGATTGCTTCCAGTGTATAATTTCGGGTTATTGTGTTTGATGAAATAAACTATAAAAGTTTTGTTTTTTAGACTTTCAAGTGTTGTGTAAAGTATGCAGTTATTGAAATTTAAATTATTTGTGGCAACAGACGGAGTTACAGGTCTAAATATGACAGTTACTGCAGGCAAATAATTTGTTATGTTAACTTGAAAGGTTCTAGTGAGAAGGGGGGGGCAAACTTTATGATTTTAGGTTAAAATACCCAATAAAAGGACTTAGACAGTAGCGAGCAAAAGTAATAAATAAATGGGGACATGATACGTAGAATAAGTCTCAACATTTAAATATCTGGGATGCAATTGATCAGTTTATGGGTATTGATTGAAAGGAGGATATAAAGAATATAACAGGTCAAATGTGTGCATTTGAGAAGTTCTGGTAAATATATGGGGAAGGCTGTACAACGAAGATTGTTATATAGAATGATAGAAAAATTACGCAGTCCATATTAAAAATATTTACTGATGGCTGGAATTCAATACAATTCGATTAGATCAGTAAACACACAATGTCGCTATGGCTACACAGAAACCCACACAGGTCACCTCAGTGTAAACTGCTGGCGTCAGCCTTGAGTTGTCTTCAAACAGTAGAAATGCAAGGACGTCTTTTATCAGATATAACAAGTGTTAACTGTGTAACACCACCGTACCAGAAGGTGTTTGGGGACACATCAGCAATAACTCGTCTGGTGAACTGTTTCCGTGACGCAGGAAGTGTGGAGGACAGAAAACGTCCAGGTCGACCTTTGGTGTTAAAATACGATAATTTGGACGACATCCGTCAAACTTTGTTACGATCTCCACCAAAGTCACTTAATATTACATTGTTTTCTTGTTTGCTGATTTCAGCGTGTTTTATTTTTGACAAATATAACGTGTGTCAAGAATGGGTTGTGTGAATTATCGAATCGAAAATAATACTGTGTCTAAACTAGCTCTCGAAAATTGAAGAATGGGTTGTGTGAATTATCGAATCTAAAATAATACAGTGTCTAAACTAGCTCTCGAAAATGAGCCAAAGATAGGAGACGTTTAGAAATGACGCGTGTGGGATATTTCAGACCAGCGTATGGAATGACATTGAGAGATATAATTAGAAATGAAGATATTCGCTCACAGCCTGAAGAAAAGAATATAAATGAAGAGATTAAAGGTTATCAAAGTTGGTGGAAACAGACTGCTCGCATATCGAGAATGCTCCTGTTTCGATTTTTGCAAGCTTAATTTTATAAACCTTCTGATAAGCGAGACTTGGGATGTCAATGAAAAAGGTAAAATTATCCATTTTATCCCCGACGTATGTTCGAGTGGAGTTACAGCTCCATGCATTCGTAATCTCGGCTCTAAATATGGGTTAGCTTCACGCTCCGGCTACGTTATCCTTGGGGAAAGAACCTCTATTCTGACGTACGGTTTGGACCCAACGGCGAAGAGAGAAATTCTGCCCCCGCGGGGAATCAAATCACGTTCGTTTAGTTGGTAGCCTGGTCGACATTCTGAAAACGTTCATGGCTCTACATAAGTTCCGCTCGGAATATGTTTCATATATAAGCAACTAGAAACCCACTGACCTTGTGAAGCTTCGAGGTCCAATTTAACAGATTTAACGTTCTGGGAATCAGTTTTTCTGTGAACTATGCACAGAAATGAATCACTGATTTGTATTATTAAATTTATAGTTTTTGGTAATCTCGTTGTATTGGATGAAACATTTGAAATAAAGTTCGTCTTAAGCCTTGTTCAAGAGCAAAATATCGTAAGAACAAGCTTGTAAAATGACCATTGGTCGTCATCAGTTTGGTTCAATAGTCTTATCACGTGTTTGACCTTACATAGAGCGAGGGTCGGTAATAAGACAACGAAGCATTTCAGATCGAACTGTACCGTCAGATGCAAAGTTCTGTTGTAACTGAGTGAAGTATAGGTTGCAGGTCACACGGTTCACAAAGCCTTCGTGTGTGTGTGTCTTCACCGCCAGTGAGAAACTATTTAATGGAATATTTCTGTAATTACGTTTTATTCAATGCCCTGTGCTTTACGTATCATCAGTGAGTAACTTTAATTACATTATTAACTGAGCTGAGCGAAACAATGACAACGAAAAGCAGAATTCTCGTGTTAAACGCAACAGAAAATTTGTTAACGCACTTTTATACTTTAAAATGTTTGCTAAATGTGGTTTTGGTGATGGTGTTCTGTGATTTTTCGAGCAAAGTTTTAGAGAATTTTTGTGTTTTATTTTGTGAAATCAAAGTTTGAAATAATATTGGAGATTTGGTGGTACACTTAACAATGTGATTTTTTTTTCATTATTTAATACCCATATTACAAGAACGCTGAGGAAGATCGTACATACAAATACACCGCAGATGAAGACGCAGTGCCAGTATATT
The DNA here is from genome assembly GCF_000696155.1 of Zootermopsis nevadensis. Next base: position 269,987 of record NW_019060638.1, on the reverse strand, counting down.
CATGTATGTTTATTTATGATACATATGGTTATTTTATAAGTTATGTTAGTTGTAAGACTTAATTAAAAACCCAAAGTATAAGTGAATAAGTAATTACGTGAACTGGTCCAATTTATATTCCATTAAACTGTTATGCTATGAATCATCTTGTTAGAACTAGTACAGCCGAGGGTTACTACCTAAGCAAATCTCGAATTATAACAATCTAGGTTTAAATTATTTGGTGTTTTTCACAGTATTGAGTCCAAAAGAAACAACTCCTCTATTTCAGTGTTTTGAGAAAGCTAATTGAAATTTGACGAACAATATAAAATACGACAAACACTGAAAAATGTTGTAGACAAAAGTGACAATCACAAATGGCTCGTGTGCTACATAGGATACGTTCTTAAGAAGATAACATTATTTTTTGGGACAGTGTGAGATAGTAGTTCATTGCCTATTGAAACATTTTTCAGAAATCAAACCTGTAGCCGTTGACAAGATATTTCTGTTTTATTATCTTCAAACTTTTTGTGTCGAGATAATGGTTGTGAAGTACCGAAGTGGACTTTGTGAATGTGCTTTATGAATCTCTCATATTTATGATATACTGGGCACTCATTACGCTCTACGAGATCTGGACATAATGTTTTTATTTTCCTATTTCTCGTTAGTATTTCCAAAGTATTTAGGTCGGAACATGAATGTTGCTGTGTAGTCCTGTAGAAGTTAACCGACGTTTCAAACGAGCTTAATGACTCCACCGGGACGATGAGATCACCTTGATAGTCATAATTAGAGTGGAGCTAGATTGCATTTGCTTTTTAAATATACTTGTTAATGAGGCTTGAATCGTTCGTCTTTACAAGGGTGGTCTGTGTTGATTATATAATGGTCTTTGCCCTTAATTTATTTTGAGGAAATTAAGAAACTACGAATTAAAACTGATAGCAAGGGTAATTTAGTGGAAGTGTTGGTAGTAACGGGTTCCGAAGGAGCTACAAGTTACCAACGAGAGCTCCGTAATTTTCTAAGCTGCCAAGGGCATGTACTCTTTCAACATTCAAATCTTGGTGGTAGGAATAAACATAGCAATTTTGCAGAAGAAAAGCAAAGATAAGGCGGTCTCGATAAAATCCATTATCATCTGTAGTTTTTTTTTATAACAGACATATATGTACGTTTCACATAACAGTCATGGCAGGGACATGCAGAATGGACTGTGCACAGGGCTGCGTACTGAAAAACCAGAAAGATTTGCATTAGCACCTCAAGGCCGAAGCCCCCCTGAACAACCTTAGATATAAAGTTGAAATTGTGCCGTCGGTTTTATAACTTCGTGTCTAATGGAATCTCGTCGATCACCTGTTACCAATATGGCGTCTTGTGGCGGCGTCACAATTAATGCCGTCCCGACGCTCGGCCATGGTTTGTAGCACATTGCGTCCCGAGGCTTCTGTTTACTTCAACTGCATTTCGGAGTCGACTTCTGTTTTCAGTCTTCGTATAATATATCGTCCAGAGGGTTATATACACTAAATTTTGGAGTTTATGGAATCGCTAGACGTTAGACGTCGCTTTGCCAGCATCCCAAAGATTTTCATGGCCTTATTTTGGATTCTGAGTCGTCGTGTCGGATCGCGTCTAGATGTCAACGTTAAATATGTTTAATGTCGGCGTCGTGGCTCTTATATTCAGTTTGCATATCCCCAAGGCCTCTCTTGGCTTGGTTTCGTTGTTTTGATTCGGCGTCGAGAATTTTCCCTGGTTCATGTTCGCTACCGTTGGTATCTTGAATCCGCTTCGCGATGATAATGCTGGAAAACGCGACTCCACGTAAGACGTGAAAGGTGACACGAATGAACCACGGAATGCCATCGAACACGGCACGGAAAACCAGATACGACATATTTAGAGCAGGTGGTCAACTGGACGCTATTCGACACGCTGTAAACCAACGCCAAGTGTCACAACTGTGTTTGTTTCCATAATATATCTTCTTGCTAGGCAGCCATATTGAAAAAGTGTTGTGTATTCACCATTTATTTAATTCGTAAAGTGATCACTATTTGAAGATGGCTGTCTTCTGTGTTGTAGCACCACGTAGTTTGGTAGACGTTGACCGTTGTTTCAGAGGTCATTGCTGCCGTCATCATCATTGCATTGAGTGATCTCTGAAATACTGATAAACTTCTGTCAGATTACCTAGTGTTACAATCCTTATAACATCCATCTTTGTACCTACCACCATGAGAACTTCAGATGCTACTGATTTATTTTTAAGAGTCGTAAATCTCGATCACTTTTATTATTTCAATAAGTTTATTTTAAAAAAAACCCAGCTGAAGAATGAGCGCTTTCAGCCCTCATTAGTGTTTGTGCAGCGAGAATTTTTCAAGTGTCCTAGCAAATCACTGAACAGCTACCATGAAGTAAACTTATTCTTTCTGGACCAGTTGTGGACTGTAGGTGTAGACTGACTTTATCTGATTCAGGAGCTGTTCTAGTGGCAGGGACTTTTGAACATGGTAATGAATCTTCAGTTTCCGTAAAAAGACAGGGAATTTCTTAACTACATGAGCAACTATTAGATTGTCAGAAAGAAAGAACTCCCTTTGCTGGATTTAATTAAATATCAAAGATAATATTAAACCATTGAAGTCAGATCCTTTACTTTTTTGTTATTTATATTAAATTCAGCACAAAATGTCACAATACATTATAGTGGTAGCAAATTTCTTTATACTGCAGCATAATTCTGATTTTCTTCTACAGAAGCCACCAGGACAAAGGCATCATCGAAGCTGTCACTGCTGATGCACAGTCATCTGTTCCTGTATGTAAATTTCTGCCCAGGTCAAAGGCCAGTTTCTTTACCACTGCGCCTTAAGAACGGCAGCCAGAACAGAGAGAAGTTGAATTTATCAACTCCAGCGCTTAATTCAGACTTTGACTTTGTTTGCTTCAACTTAATCACATTGTTACGTATGAAATCGACACCGCAGTTTTTCAGTTTCCATCTCCGTCGAGATTTGCCGGAATGGAATTTAGCACCGACCATGAAGCAACTGCAGATACGGATTCTAATGTTCAGAAATCAATCACACTCTCACCTCAGTTTAATTACAGAAGGACCACAAGTAGCAAAGAAAATGTTAAGAATGATTACATAAATGCGATGAATAGTGCTGCTACCCATGAGGTTGGTGTTTGTGGCATGAATGAGCGACATGCAATGGGCAATGACACCAAAGAATTTGCTGATCTAATAAATCATTTTAAACTTGATAGAAACCATAGTATTAAAAGAAGCGTCCAGTTTCACATGGAACCTACCAAAGTGGTTCCTAATGGTGTTACACCACTTGAGAATTTGTTGGCAGCAGATGAAGGCTCCTCTTCCGGAAAGACCTTACTTCCCTCTAGAGTGAAGAGCAGAGGAAGCCTTACGTCTACTCCCAGCCATTGCGGTACTTGTTACAGTGATGATGCTGATAGTGATGTAGATGATATGGGAGATGAATCTTCTCAGGAGGAACAGTTTTCAGAACCTCAACCTCCAGATGGAGGTTGGGGATGGGTTGTTGTGATTGCTGCTTTTGTCACAAATCTTATCGCTGATGGTGTAACTTTCACATTTGGCATCATCTACGTGGATTTGTTGCGATATTTTGGTGAAGGAAAAAGTAAAACTGCGTGGATCGGTGGACTTTTCATGTCCATGCCTTTAATATCGGGTCCAATAGCAAGCTATCTTACCGATCGTTTTGGATGCAGACGTGTCTGCATGTTTGGATCCATACTTTCCGCTTTTGGATTTGTTGTTAGTTCCTATGCAGAGTCTATAGAACTATTAATATTTACTTTTGGTATTATCTCTGGTTTTGGGCTGGCTCTCTGTTATGTAACTGCTGTGGTTATTGTTGCATATTATTTTGAAAAACGTCGTTCTCTTGCAACTGGGTTGTCTGTGTGTGGAAGTGGTTTTGGAACTTTCCTGTTTGCGCCGTTGACAACATTCCTAGTGACTGAATATGGCTGGAGGGGTACAACCTTGATCCTTGCTGGACTTTTCTTGAACATGGCTGTTTGTGGAGCATTAATGCGTGATTTGAAATGGACCAAAGAGAAGTCAAAAGCGCTTCGTAAAGACCGATTGCAGAAGAATAGGAATAAAAGAAAAAATAAGACCTACAATCAATCTCTGGAAACAACTGTATCTGGCATGGGGATGTTACATCACAAACAACAGCCTCATGGATTTCGTACCACAAAAGAGTTGAAACAGTTGCCGCAGAGGGGAGAAAATCCAGGTGAGGAGAATAACTGTAATGGTGGTGAAAGCCACTTTTGTTGTTGGTCTGTGAATATATTTTCAATGGGTAATCATTCATAACGACCCATTTATCTTGAACTTCATAACATTCATATTATGAGATACACTTGATACTCATAACATTGTCATGCTTTATTTTGAACGGTTGTTTTGCAGATTACATGTTGGCAGACAAACCAGGAAGTAAGAATGGAATATTCAGAAATGGAAGCGAAGATCTAAGCCGTCAGTGCAGTTCTGTGCTGAACTTACCAACTTTTGTCTGTAATGGTGAGAAGGTTTCTCTGGAAGTCTTGGAACTTTCAAGCTCAAATCAGAAATTATATAGCGTACTAATCCAAAAGTGTCCAGGCCTTTTAGCAGCATCGAGGAGTGTCAGTGATAGTGGACTTCTCCACGAAAATAAACATTTTGTCACCAATAATATAGCACCTCCTTCTTCTCTAGTCATCATTCCACATCCGTCCATGCAACATCAATCTTCTTCCACTTACCATGACAGAAAGACTGACAAGGAGTTACCCAAGAATGCAACCATCGAAGAAGATTATTTGTCAGGGTTGAAAAAAACTCAGCAACAGCAACAGCATCGTCATCATAATCATAATCATCATCATCATCATCATCATTACTCGAGCAGAAGAAGTTCAACTTCACATATCAGAGACTTGAAATTTCATAGGTAAAATCATGATCATCTTATATTTATCACTTTAGTACAAGATCTTTCTTTTGTCTGTTAGTTTATATCTGTGTAAAACTTGGTCTCCTACTTTTAGGGAAGAACACAGATTGCAGGTTTTTACACACAAAGTACTGGGGAAAATATTTGAGGTTATGTAATGACCTCAACCCCTACTATACATGAAGCTGTCAATCAAGTCTTTTGATTTTACCAAAATTGATACACCATGTAAAAGCTAGTAGATAAAATGAAATATATGCGCTATTAAGATGTGCAACTTTTATTCAAAGTATATTCAGTTTTGAGAACATTTAGCGAAATATAATGAAGATTAATTTCTGTCGTATGGACCTGATACTGGTATTGTCATCAGCTTTGCAGCACTAGACTTTATCTGAAATAAATTAATGTCAGTGCCAATGAGATATAAAAAATATCCAAAGACTGCACATGAGAAGTATCTGTTTGAAAACACAGTATTCATTATAATAACCGATGTGGTGAAGACACAAAAAGCAACAGGTGATTATAGTGAAATATTGCCTATGCACTAAGTAACTGCAATGGCAGTACAATAACAAGAAGCTGTAGGAAGAATGTACAGCGTCCGCTTTATTTGACATGTTTTATCCAGCAGAAACTATCAATACGTATACATTTAAAAATCCATTTCCGTGAAAAACTTCATCCAGTACACCTTCCGGAGAAGTTAAATTTTCGGGATAAAATACCAAAGATTTGCACAGACACCTTGTTCGTAATTTTTAACACAGGATAAACATGTTTCAAACATGAAGATTTCTGTCTTCTGGGTGGTTGCGCTGCGTAGTCTGGTCGATGTTAACGAACGTTTCAGAGGTCATACTGCCTCCGTCATCAGGGTGAAGACGGAGGCAGTATGATCTCTGAAACGTTGCTAAACATCGACCAGACTACACAGCGCAACAACCCAGGAGACAGAAATCTTCATACTCACCGCTGTGAAAACCTCAAATCTCACAGAGAACATATTTTCATTCTTGTGTTGATATAAAGCATATTGTAACACTAGATATATTTCTGTAACTGCAATCTGAAATGAGGGAAACCATATTTATTATTACAGTTTCATGGCTCTGTTATATTTCCAGACTTCATAATAAAATTTGCAAATTGCTCCTTTTAAGGAATATTTATTTTTAATTTACAGAAATAAATTAAACCATAATTCATATTATACCCAATAGAGGTGCCTAGTTCTGATTGAGTATTCATTACAGGCATTCCTTAACGTACCGTGGTGCAATGCTGAACTTGAAACAACAATGTCTGCGTGCATCTTCATGTCCAAATATCTGCCGCAATTCCATAAACACGATATCTAAAAATGAAGATGAGGTATGGCAAAATAACAAATATTGATAATGTTTAATAGTCTTGTTTTAATTTTACCTCCTTATGAGCAGAATTTTTGTGTTTTTGAGCGTTGCATTTAAATCTGCAGGTTACAATTACATTTCAAGCAGTGAAATCAGCTCATAAGTTTTGGAAAGTAATTTTTTGTAATAGACGTCAAGCTAGGAAATTTATAAATACTGTATACTGAACTTAAATGCCAGTTGGTAATGGGATGCTTCTTTCAGTGGTTTATTGGATTATATGATATATGGGATTTAATGGTGGATATGGTGGATGTGTCGCACTTCACCGACATCCGCTTTGTGCTTTTTGCTCTCTCCAACTTCCTGCTTTACTCGTGGTACCATGTACCATATATGTTTCTGGCAGATAAGGCTGGTGAGATGGGATTCTCAGAAGACGAGAGTTCTAACATCATCAGTTACCTTGGAATCTTCAACACAGTTGGTGAGGTAAGCACAGAATTGGAAATAGTAAACCCTCAATTTAACAGACTAAGAGGGGGAAGGCGTGTGTGGTAAATTTATGTTTGAAGTTATCAAGGCATATTTCAATTTACCAGAAATGACTAAGGAAACATTTTAAAATCTCAGCTGCAATAACCATTGTCCCATCAGATTCAAACTGAGTACCCTCTGAATATAGGTCAGATGCATTAAAATTACTTCAGCGTCTTCAGTCAGATGTAGAGGTTAGTGTATTAACACATCTTTTCTTGATCAGTGAGCATATTGACCTGAACTTATATTTGCAGATTGTCCTTGGTTGGGCCGGAGATCGGCCTCAGCTGAACGCAGGCATGATCTATGCCCTCTGCATGACTATGTGTGGCATAATGACGGCATTCATTCCTCTTCTCTCGTCCTACACTGGACTGTGCATTGCGACTGGAGGTTTTGGCCTGTCCATTGCTGCCAACTATTCAATGACATCTATCATTCTGGTGGAATTGATCACATTGGATCGATTCACCAATGCATATGGTCTCTTGCTTCTAGTTCAGGGACTTGCTAATCTTCTGGGGCCCCCTCTAGCAGGTATGAAGTCATTATGTTTTAAACCCCTTAACCTCTTAAATATTAATAATTTTATTTACAAATTCATTATTGTCTAATATATCTAAACATTCTGTTTTTAACAGTATAACCTGTTTGTGGTGTCTAAGTTTCTAATGAGAATATTTCTTTTTGATTTTGGTTTGATATTGATCTTTAATAATACTTTTTAATAAAAATCTTACCATTATGATGTGACAATTTATACATTTTCTTTCTTGTCTGATCATAACTGAATATTATTGGTACTCCCATTCATTCTTCCTTTACTTCTATATTTAATTTGTTCCCTTATAGCTCTTCACCACGTGGTTCCTGATATGCTGACAAAAATCTAATTGTTTATGTGTACTGGTCCCCTTAATATTTGTCCTGAAATAGTTGCTTACTATGAAATCATTAAACCTTGGAATCAGTGAGGGCTAGCAGCCCTATAGTAAAGGGATTTAAATCCCCTATTATCAATCAGTAAAGGTTAAGAAATTGGCTACAGTGGTGAGAATGAGACATGTATAAAGAGACCTAACTCATCCTCGTATCTGATTAAATATAGGTTGGCTGTATGACACATCAGGGACCTATGACCTCTCCTTCTATGTGGCGGGGTTTTTCATCATAGTGTGTGGGGCTCTTCTCGTCATCTTGCCTGCCATACAATGGACCAAGCAAAGGACAGAAGCTAAGACATTCAGCACATCATCATCAAAAGCAAACGGTGTTCCACAGCAGAATAATCTGATTTGTGAAGAAGACTGTAACTTAAAAGCCATAAACCTTCTGTCAGCTTGCAGTGGAGAAAAAAATCCTGTGTTGAACGTTTGACAAAATTATCAGCCACTTTTCTTAAACAATAGCAGTCATTTTATATTTTCCACAGGCTTTGTATTGGTAATGTTTATATATATGAAACACCATATGCAGCTTCTTCACAATTCTTTTATTTAACCCAGTATGTTCTGTCTATGTGTTTGACATGTAGATTGGTTTTCTAACCTAACATTTCCATTTTCATTGTTGAATTCTATAGTTTGATCAGTTACATTTTCCTTCTGTTCCTTTCACTTAGTGTCCACGTGCTGTACCTTTGATGCTTGCTTTTTGCTATTTTTATTCTTTCTTGTGTTAGTCACTTTAATGCCCTTTATGGATAATTTAACAAGAAATGCTAAGGAATAGTTCTTACTCACTTCTGAAATGAAGCATAGAAGAAATTGAGGTAGCAGTCGTAATTAGCTGCTCAGCATAAAATAGGCACTTCCTGTTTTATCTACATTTTCTTGAAAATTAAATATAAAGGACCCAAAATATGTATTTTATTAGTGTTTAAATTGTTTTTGGCTTTGGCCATATGGATATTTAGCAACACTTGTTTGAAATTGAATTTAGGCTTGTATGAAGGAGTAGCGACACATTAATTTTAACTAAGGAAGGACCTCAACGTGAAGTCTCTGATTTACCCACATCACAAAGTAACTGTTCCATTTGACCGTATGGATTGATAGACATTTGCCATTACAAGTTGTCCTGTAATGAAATAGCACGATGTTGTGAATTTGAAATAAAAAATTATACATCAGAATACATAATTAAGATTATCTAACAGTTATGGGACACTGTCTTTACGTGGCAGAGAGCTATGCCGGCGGTAGCTTAGCTACTGGTAGGTCCAACCTTGCCAGACAGGTCAATGCTTAGGGGCCAGACGAAAGGTGTCTCAAACCGCTCCATCGGTTCTGGTTGGGCGTGTGGCTGACAACCCACCCCGTAAAAATCAATTGTTGAGAAACCTCATGAAAAAAAAAAGAGGAGGCCAAGGCCCGATATGGGCTGTAGAGCCATTGGGTGGATGGATGGATGAACAGATATGGGACCAGATGAAATTGTTTTAATGGGGAGATTTAACCAAAGAACTTTCTATTGAACATATCTGGTATATATGATCTGTAACTTTCGTGGAGACTGAATTCATCGAAGTCTTCGTGAGCAGTCGACTGCATTATGTGGCTAATGTGGCTGATTTCCTGCGAAGACTTATTGAATGTCTGGTGTACGCTGTCGAGTAATAGAAATGGGAGGTTTGACTTCAATGTTGTTACATATATGTAATATATATGCATCTGCACATTTTTTATAAGTAAGCATTTTGCATAAAGGTGTGAAAACATGTTTCATTTCTTCACCTGCTTTGGAATTTCATTTGGATGTTAATAAATGTAAACTCTCATTCATGTAACATCAGTATTCTCTGTTTTGAGGAGATTTTTTTCAAGAGATTATGAAGTAGCTCTGCTTCTGTGACTGGCATAATGACTCCATTTTTTGACACTGGATTTCATCTTTTTTTTTTAGATTATTTTTAACTTTAAAAATAAATTGTTAATGTATATAGGCACTTTAATAAATAAAACTTCAAAGTGTGTCATATTTATTCTTCCTGCACAGAGTCAGTAAATAAAGTTGAGCTGATATTGGACAGTTTGTGTTTGTAAGAACATTTAGTCATAGAGACTGAATGTCACAAGCCAAGTGGAGGTCCTAGGTTCAAATCCTAGCCCAGGTACTGGCTATCCTGACTTTGGTTTTCCTCATACCCTCCAGGCAAATACCAGGATAGTACCTTAATATTAGGCTACATTTGCTTCCTTCCATATCATTTTCAGTTCATTATTTATCGATCATGCTGTTATTTAATGGTATTTAGTGTGAGCTACTGACAGCATGGTTAAATATACCATGAATAAATACATTTAGTCATAGAGACTAAATGTGTGAAAATATAATTTTCTAGTTTGATCTAGTCTGTAGATGAGTGACATACTTTATTGGGAACATAAGTTAAGATGGATGGAGCCAACAGCATGTGGACCTGATTTCCAAAGCAGTCGACATCCTATTTATCTGTTGAGATTTCAGGCTGTAACGGCAGCGAGAATGAAGGTAACTGTCTGCTGGGACATCCCAGCATGTCCCAGAAGACTATCATCTCTGGCGTGCTTTGGTTGTTCAAATCCAGAACAACTGAAATACCGCTTGGAAGTAACAGCACTTCCAGTACGCAGATGTAACAGGGACGCAATCCTAAAGTGTACTGGTTCATTATACGCTGCATATGAAGACCAATAAGAGTTAGAACATTTCAAAGAACTAATTTTCATGTGTTTTACTGTGTTCAAATTTACCGCCAGATGTGTGACGTCAGTGTACGTTCCTGCCAACTAGCGGCAAAGACTGAATGAGAACTTTAGTCGGTCGATTTGGTTCGGTGTAAAATGGCGCAATGTTTGAAGTAACTTACGTTTATGTGAAAGTGTTTAAAAGTGAGCAATTTCTTCTCTTTGTGTTATGTGCCCTAAAGTAACGAGAGTTCTTATTATAATAATGCTTAAGGTGTCAGTGTAAACTGTTTTCTCAAGAAAATTGTAATGTTTGAAGAAATGGTGTTTTCCCTCCTTCCATAGTGAGTGAGTGCATATGCATTATATGAAATTAAACTGGTGCAACGGTGTAGTAAAAGTGATATGAATTAATGTATTTGGCGACTGATAATATTTAGTGCAACAGTGGAAAACGCATTGCTGCCCATTCTTTCTGCCATGTGAGTAAAGAAAGTTTTCTTGTCCTTTTCTATCATTAAGTTAGGTTAAGTTAGGTTTTGTTAATCATGTACTCAGAGCTGTTATTCACTCTCCACTTTATTTGGTTTGGTTCGGTTTCTTCGTTAAGTTGGAGTTATTTTCTGTTGTGACTTTGCATTTATAATAATCACTGTTAATTCTGATTATTCCTCAAATATTGTTACAAACTAGGTTCTGTTTTACAGTTCTGTAAACTCATCTGAAATGATGATGGTCAGACTAATTGTTCCTTTTGCGGTAAGGTGTGCAACATGTATATAAAGCACAGCTCACTTCCCTTATCAAATGTTTACTTAATATTATTTTCTTCAAAACATGATTTTGATGTTGAACATGTATCAGTTCGAAATATTGCATGAAGTCTTGTTATAAAATACTTTTGAAGACTACAGTATTCAGGGCAAGCCCGAAAGTTGGAGACAGCCTGTTTTTCTGAAACAATATCTACCCTTTAATCTAAACAGCATTACAATTTATAATTCAAAGGACCTGCACCAACATTAGACATCATCTTCTATAACTTTGACTGCCTAATGGTCTGACCTACCTTCCTGTAAGTCTTAGACTGGTAGTATAAGCCACCGCAAAATGATATGCAAGTTGAGGGAAGACTAATCTGAATTTAGCAAAATCTTTTTGGACTCACAGGGATGTAGAAGAGGTTGGTTATTATACAGTACACAAAGGATAGGCGCAGTTAAGTTAGTATATATATGCATAGCATATCACTAGAGCAATGTGTGAGTGAGAGAGAGAGAGAGTGGGGGGGGAGAATGAGTTTGTGAAAAGTTTTCCAACAATATGTGTTACCATACCAGAGTACAATGAATGAAAAGTAATCCTACTGCAGTATACACCTATAAGACAGAGATATTTAACCACTGATGACATTGTATCATCGCATCTATTGTATTCACCTACCCATGGAACTGCCTGTCTCTTGCCTACACATTTGTGAATATAGGTAAAGAACTGTGTTTGAAGATGGCTGTCTTTCAATTCTGACAGGATGTGGTAAAATAAAGGGTTTTTTTGAACTTCCTAATGACAAAGTAACTCCCTTAGTTACACAGATGGATTTAAAAATATACAAGTATAATTTCTGAGGTCATTTATCATGATTTATCAGATTAAAATGTTGTCATCAAGGTATATGGTAGGTCTGTAAGAGGAACCATGATGACAGTTCATGACCACATTCACAATTTTTTGTCTTCCTGTAGCTTTTGTAACTCAAAGTTTATGGAAGCAACTGAATGTTTGAGAACTCCCTCATTAAACTCTGTAAGCATTTGGTATTACTGAATACCTTCTGTGTTATTAAATTCTGTAGGTATAAATATAACAGTTGTTTTTTAATATTTTATTCATTGCATTTGAGATTAACATTTTAACAGAGATTCTTGTGAATTTACATGAAAAGATAATAGGTGTATTTCAAAATTGTATATGATTAAAGAAAACACTATGAAATGAACCCTCCTTACATGCTAAGTTTAATCATACCACAGCACTGCAGGAACTGGGCAGAAATTTGTTTCAATACACAGACAGATGTTAAATGTTATATACACTCATGCCTCTGTAAACATTTGGAAAAATACCTGATGTTTCAGAAGTTCTGTACCTACACACAAATAGCATCTTATATATAATGGGAATAATTCATAGGCAAGGAGCATCTTCACTGCCATCCCAAGTTTTCTCCTTGTCAGGTTAGGATCAGTGGACAAAATTGCATACATTAGTTGCTGTATTTTTATGTAGGCTGGAGTTCATAAAAAACAAGCTGTTTACAAAATAAGTACTTATGCTACCAGATAATTATCTGGCATGTAAATATGATCAATAATAAGCTTCTTACTTTTTCTATCACATTCTGGGTCATACCAATTATCACAGACACAGGTATAGATTACTGAAAAGACCAGATGGTATTCTTCTGGTAAAGCCATTTATGTACATTCAGTTAGGACATTTCATTCAGTGGGTACGTAATATAATACTGCAGCATGCTTTACCAGGCCAATGCTCATTCTCAGAGAATATGATTATAAAGTTAAAACAAGAACGATGTGGGACAGACGCGTGTGATATATTCTTCAGATTTTATAAGAAATGCCCTTTTTGTGTAAAAATCAATTTCCAATAGGTTGTGTGTATTGAATAGCTTTCCAAAATGTTGTACTAGTGCATCCCATGATAAGCCCAAACTGATTATAGTAGAATTTAAAACAGCTGTCATGAAAATATAATAAAATGTAAACATCATCACTTATTTTACATAAATACACATAATGAAGTTGAAATTTATATTTTATTCACCATTATAGATTCTTTATTGTAATAAAATAAATGGAAAAGTGCAGGCTGAGAACATTCACTGTAAAATCAACATATCTGCAGTTGGATCATGTATTAAGGACTGTTGTATTTTCTGACAAGAGTCTATAGGCAAGAAAATTGTAAATGTATCATGAACTTGCTTAGTTACTGATGAAAGAAGGAAAGTGAAACAATTTTTAGATGGGGTCCCTATTCTTTTTTTCCTGCCTTTACCAGGCCTTTTCCCAATGTTATCGAAAATTACGCTTGCAGTAATAAGACTTGCAGCTGACAACCCGAAAGTCATCATGTTACTAAAACGCCACAAAAAAAATTAAATTTGGACATTACACTTGCAGTACTTGTCCAGTATCTTTGATATTGGTACTTACATAGGTAATTGCTTTTCAGTTAGACCGGCACTTTCTTGTAATCAAGAGTCCACATAAAACTTTCAATTGAAATGGTGATTCAGTTATCAGCTGTCTACCAAACTGTTTAAAAAATACATTTAGCATTTATAAGTTATAAGTAGACTATACCTGTAAACATTAGATATCTAACAGCATCTACATTATGATGAAATTGAAAAAAAAAATACTGTTCAAATGATCTGATGATTTATCATTTATAGAGAGTCTTTAGATTTATTTGTAAAGAGACCAAAGTTAACCAGTTGCTGGGCAATAGAAAATACTGTGCAACATTAATGAAGTACATAAATTGTATATGAGAAATAATACTTTTAACAAACATATGATAATACTATTTAGCACAAAAAACATCTGAAAATCTTAACAGACTCTTTATCAACTCTATAACAATACACTCCATATATCATATGATCTGACTAGTCATACATCCTTCAACAATATATAGTTTATAATTGAAGACTTGAAATAAAGAAGACTAACTAAATGTTGTTAATGGGTGTGAAGCGCCTCATTGTTCTCGGTATTTTCACGTATTTGGTTTGTTAAATACCTAGCATATAACATTTAAAGAGAAGTTAACTTTGATTCGGATTCAATGTTTCAAAGAATTCAGAACATAAAAATTTCCCCATAAACATTTTAAAACTAATACATTATGACTGACAGTGATTATTAAATTTGATTTCTTCATTTTGAACATAATGTTCAAGAATTTGTAACTTCTTTGGAAATGGAAGTACTGTGTTCCTTATTTTAATATTGTATGTTTGTACTTGAAATTAAAATGGAAAATCCTTTAAATCTGGAGCTCTATAAAACTTTTAGTGGGAAGATAAATATTATTTATTAAAACACATTTTTTTTATATATATTTAGAGAACCTTCAATATTATTTATTAAAACACATTTTTTTATATATATATATTTAGAGAACCTTTCATTTATGAGCATAAACTATTTAGTGATTGAGGTGTCCAGAGTTCTTTCAACCATTGCATGAAAGAGACTCGTACAATTAGTATTTACAGTACATGGAATCTGAATTTATAAAAATCACCATGGGAAGAGAAACAAATTTAATTCCGAGCATTTTCCATGTTCATGTAACCATTAGAAGTTGCTAGTTCTTTGTGCGCTTGTACTGAATGTCTTGTTTAAATTAAGTCTTCAATCTATTTCATACACCATCAGCAATACCTTAAAAAGAAAAATACCATCATATATAATACCTAAAACAAATTAATTTGCATGTTTTTCTTTAGGTGTGTGAGCAACCACTGTAGTTGTACAATTATTGCAATTGATTATACACACAGACACAGTCTTCATATTTAAGCAGTTTATCTTAAGTATACAGTAAAGTGATCACCGGTGACATTAATAAGTACAGTAGAGAAACAATTAATGTTCTTACTATATTATAAGTTGTAATTTATCCTACATGTTATTCGTAAATGGATTCTCTTTTATTGCAAAAGGAATTTACATTTTGGTAGGTCTGTAAAGTTAAGGGAATACAGAAGATAAAAGTACTTAATTTAAAGTTCCAGAAACACATATAAGTAGAGGGAACTGGAGTGAATTGGTTATATGTGCTTTGACTGAGAACTGGATTCTGTGCCAACAACTGTAAACTCTGATTTGCTTCCACGGAAATCCATTACGTGACGCAGGTTAAATTTTCACTTCATATTGTCAGTTATAAAGTTATTTTTATGGGGGTTACAATGTCCTCCTTACACTGTAACCCTGTAACAGAGGTTTCTTCATGTGTGCCGCCCTTCTGTTCATCCTGCTGTCGATAGATTTACAGTAACGAGTAGCCAGCGAAGAATTAGTTGAATTATGACGCTGTTCAAATGTTTAAATCTTACATAAACATTATACGATATTCCTAATTGAATCTGTTGAAAAATTCAGTGTGTTTTAAACACACAAATTTTGATTACAGTAACAGTTAATTTTATATATTACAAAGCTTTTTATACATTTTATTTTAGAAATAAGATAAAATTTTAATATCATTTTATGGTTTGCTACCGCTTAGTTCATTTAACACTCTAGAATCTAATTTTGTGTTTTGCTTCAGTCATGGGTATGATGTGACCTCGGAAATAATGTTCCATATGGAAGTACAGTCAAACTTTAGTTGTATTTCACGATGTATGTGTAACTATTACTTCCATGTAACGTGTAGTACTCATTCACATCAAATATTTCCAGTTTAGGTTTCATTCACTCACTTTTATTTTAACTACGTCTCTAATATTATAATCTCAAATTCTGTGTTCTCTTCACATAATTATGCGCAGTTTGCTCACTGCAGGTAGCATATTTTTTCTATAAGCACATATTTCCTTGTTTTTGTTTATCCTTTGTGCCGCTCATATTCCGTAACAGAGACAACGGACACACTACTATAACATGTTCATCATAGCGTACAACATGTCAGTTTCAGTTGACAGTAAATAATTAAAAATTTCGCAGCATTCTCATGTAGAATTAATCTTTCGCAAGGCATGGCGAAGTTAAAGATTATAAATAGAGATTATGTAAGACATGTCCTTTTGGTGATGACAAAGGCCAAACCTTGCGGACGTTAGAGGTTACATTTTAGGGGCTGAAAATGTGATGTAATGGAAACTTTGCATAAAGATAAAAGAATACTGATTTATATAGTTTAAAAATGTTAAATTATCTATTCAGGTATATTATTTGACATGTTTTAAACTACATACAGGCCTTGTTATTCGCGTGAATGCTCTTATCTTCTGTCTCCCTCTTAATCACACATTTGATTAAATTTATTATTTTAATAAATTTAAGTACCAGATGAAGCATTCTGATCATCTTTATACAACAGACAGTAAATTTTTAATTACCTAGCAAGTAGCTACAACGAGCAGATTTATATATAATTTTATAAATGCCGAAGTGTTTGGTTATGCATATTACTAATGAGCCAATATATGAGGCATTATCTATATACTTCAATAAGCCATTTTGTTTAACATTATTCCTACACATCAGCAAATACATTTAAATTACATAATATTTATGAAAAAACTCAGATTCAAATTTTATATTTTCAAAACTACTTTTTACAATGTACCTTTCACCAATTTCTAATAAAGGAAACTTCATGGTTCAGGTACTGAGAGAATTAAGTGTACCAAAGATAAGAACAATGAAAGTGTACGTTATTTTTAAAAATTAAGTATCCAAATTGCCACTGAAGGACCTGTAGTCTACTTAAGTATTACTGATTTTTGTCTAAATATGGACTCTTCTTTGTTTAAATAATATTATAAACTCCTATACTAACAGAGTACTAGCTTATAGACCCTTAGAGGCCATATTGACATTCCGTCCGTATGTTATGTCTTTGTCGGTTTGTCGTCTCAATAATTTAAGTCTTACGTTTGATCGTTGAATATCTGGAATTGAGTTATCCTGCTAACTGGACACGATATATGAACTAATTGTTTCTGAAGCATTACATAAACTGAACGCACAATTTCAACCTCTTGGCCAACTGGATCAAAAGAGATCTATGCCTATACTGCATCTCTAGTTGTAATAATAATTTAACAGTATCTTACACCCTATAATTTGTGCTGAGCCCAGGAATATAAATAAATGCAGCAAATTCTAGATTATCGAGGGCAGCATAATGAGAAGAAGTCAAAACTATCGATAACTGAAAAATAAAACAATCGGAATTCAGAAAACCACATGGAAGATGATGATTATGAATATTTTATTGTACTTGTTTGTAATCTGAAGCCATCCAGTTAATGTTATCTTTTTGGTCCAAATAATAAAGAAGAAATTTCAGCAAAATGATTTTGGCTTCATGACTTAGTTCCCTGAAGTCATTCTTAATCAGTTTAACTATTACTTTCTTATTGTGCTCATTTTCTGATACACATATTAAATGTACAGAAAATATAACATTAACCATTTTAACTGCTGTGGAACAAGAGTTTCTTAGGAGATTTATGTTTAAACGTACAGTGTGGTAATTTGTTGAACGG
Organism: Zootermopsis nevadensis; assembly: GCF_000696155.1. Next base: position 252,100 of record NW_019060638.1, on the reverse strand, counting down.
TATTGCAAATCGTAATAGTCGCAGCATATCAGACTGGCTTGTAAGGCACTGACAGCTATCATCTGAAAGATAATAAAATGATCACTGTTATAGCTCTGCGTCAAGACAGTGGTTAGCCCTGACTGACAATCATACGCATGCTATATATACACCATGACAGATGTTGATTTGACTTGTCGACTGACAGTGAATATTTTATCAGTACTTCAGTTCCATTTCTGTTACAGAGTTCTTACATTGATGCCACTTTATTATTGTGACTGGTAATATTTACAAAATGGAAATAATTTATTTATTTCAACATAAAATGTTAACTTATTTGCAATGAAAGAAAGAAAATTATGCTATTTTTAAAAAAAAAATTATAATTGCCACATCACACTACTTCTTTTTGTGTGGTGGGAACATGTGAGATTTACCAGTCTGAGTCTGATAACTGCACTTCAACTGTCTGTACTTCTACAGAGTGTCAGCGCAGAGCCCCCCGTCAAATGATCACAATAATACTGAGTAACATCAATGTAAGAACTTAACAACTCAGAAATGGCAGCAAATCTGATAAATCATTGTCTACATTTTCTGCTCCAGATGACCTCCCCAAAAACTTCCATTGAGTATTGTTAACACAGTTTTGAATCACTCTGTATTAGAATGGAACTTACTTAGGCAATACTAGTCTTGTCCTCTTCCACATCCATGTACAGGCTTCCTGATCCCCAGAGAACACGATTCTTGGTGACTGGAATGAGCCATATTAACACTCCAGCAACAACTATCCAGACTCCAGCCACGTAGAATGATAGATCCCATGATAGTGTGATGTCAAATATCAGACCTGTGAGATACAAGTTAAACAATTAAACGCGAGCTATTCAGTATGAATTAAAGCAACGAAAGAAAATGGCTGTTTACTGGGTTATAACTCTGCGTAGTATGGTAGAAGTTTACTGACGTTTCAGAGGTGCTTACTGCCTTCATCATATACAGTTTAATGCACAAAGTTATTGCTTGGTATTAATAAGCGTCATAATCATGTCAACACAAGAGTAAATAACAGAAAAGATATGTCATGTCATGTCATGTCCTTTAAACTGTGTACTAGAATGCTTTCTTTAAATGTAGAAACAGTTGGTGGAGGTGAGGGAAATGCGTTCCCATACATTTTCCTACGTAATATCAGAATCTGTATGCAGGAAGTTTGCTCTACCAAAATTTTAATCATTTCCACTGTCATTTTGTTTATCTTTAACACATGTATGCCGGTCGTAACTGTCAGATGAACAAACATGAAACCTAAAAGTTAAACTGCAAAGTTATGGAATTTATGTGAGCACAGAGTTCCAAGCTTTATTTTGCTGTTCTGGATATTTCTCAGGAATTTTGATATCTATGAGTGATGTGTTCTAGGATCCATCCAAATTACATGTATGTTAGTCCAGCAATAATCATGACTTGAAATAAATACAGTGCCACTACTCTGATCTGGAATGACGTGGCAAGTAAGATTCTGAATCTGATTTTAAAGTAAAGAAACTGTTATGTAATGAATGCTGTACAAACACCCCAAAGGACAGCTAGCTATCTTCAGACTCACTGCCATGAAAACCTCAAATCGTACCTCCCAGAGGTGGTCCCAGCAGGTTTCCAATGCCTTGGCACAGCAAAACGAGACCGTAAGCCGTCGTGAACCTCTCTAGAGGAATCAGCTGCACCACTATGGGGGGGGTGAACGAGAAACTGGATGCAAAGAATGCACCAAACAGGGCCACTGTCACAGCGAGCAACCAGTAGTTCTGGACAAATAATGGCATCGCAAGTGTTGTAATTCCACATAGAACTAAGTTTACTGCATAAGTCTTGGTCACGTTCATCCACGCCTGATCTCCGGCCCAACCCAAAAAAATCTGTTGGAATAAGATGGTAAACATGTCTTCAATAATAATTTGACTCGTATCCTCCTAAAAGTATACTGACCAGATTTTGGATACAGAAATTCAAACTTATTCACAGAAGAGACTTGTCTTGATCCGAATTCTCCAATATTATACAACGAGATCTTACCATGCCTAAGAAGTTGGTGAAGCCAATGATACTGAGCATAGTCGAGGCTTCCTGTTCAGTGTAGCCGTTGCGGACCATGAGTTCCGCTAGGTAGAAGTACGGAATAATAAACCAAGTGAAGAGCAGGATTGTACCAAGAGACAAAAGTAGGAAGTGCCACTCCAAGAACATTGAGAAGTCCACCATATCCTTCAGCAGATCCAGGAAGTCAGCGTACCATTTCTGCGTGAAATAAAAATGGTTTAAACTGGATTTAGAAAATAAATAATGAATAGGGTAAACCATTTGATTAAATGAATTAATTTCTTTGATGCCAATGATGATGACCTCTTGAGGTTGAAACGTGTTTGGCAATAGCGTCTCTTTTATAGTGTTAATAGTTGTTTGTTTGCTTATTTTATATTCTATAATGCACTACACGGTATGCAAAGTTTTAAGATCATAGTCACCGATTAATAAAGAAACAAAAAATTCTTTGGGAAAATGGGGTTGTTGGAGGTGGTAGTTGTCACTTGAAGTAAGCAGAAGAGCAGGGACCCTTTTCAAAATGTTAGCTACACTAGAAACAAACATCTGTGGTCCTCAAGGAGATGAACATTCATGGTAAAGGACAGTGGTATAGCAATCTCTGCAGTATTGTTTACTAATCGACCTAAGTTACTTAAATGAACCGTTTTATATATCATCAGGAGGGAGGATGACTGTGAATGGTAGTAGGGATGGATTTGGTGGGATACAGTCATGATCAGTTTCGGGTTACTAACCCTGTATTCGAGCTTAAAAATCTGTACTCCTCTCCCAATATTGTCAGGGTGATTAAGTCGAGAAGAATGAGATGGATGGGGCATGTAGCGCGCATGGATGGGAGAAGAGGTGTGCACCGGGTATTGGTCGGGAAGCCTGAGGGGAAGAGACCGCTGGGGTGACCTAGACGTAGATGGGAGGATAATCTCAGGCGGGATCTATGGGAGATAGGAGTTGAAGGAGACTGGATTTTGTTGGTCCGGTGGAGGGCTTTGGTTAATTTGGTGATGAACCTTCGGGTTCGGTAAGCCATCTAGTTAGTTAACCTTATATTTGCCTTGACAGACCAGGGGAAAATGTGAAAAACCTCAGTCAGGATGATACATAACTTGATTGAGATCTGAACCAGCTACCTCCCAAATACACTGATACAATTTGAGCTAATGAGATTGTTTGTTGTTTATCAATAAGTTTCTTTTGTCACAGTAAACAAAAGTTTGTGATGTGAGACTTGATGTTTTCATGACAGTGAGGATGTCGACGTTGTTCTTCGGGTTGTGATGCCACGTAGAATCAGATACTGTCTTGAACCCTGAAGATGGTGACAGTATCTGGTATCTACCTATCAGTCTGTGTGGTGTCACAACCAAGAACAACACAATCAAAGTTTTGTGACTTTGAGGGGCACTAATAATAGTTATTACTTTAATTTTGAGAATCTTTAACACCCAGGGATAAGTGATGTCAACTGTCTGCGTACCTGATTGACTTTATGTTACCCTCAGTATACAGAGTACCTCTGGCTGTCAGATATTGACTTCAGTTGGTCCAGTAGATGAAAGCTCATTGTGAGGTGTGGAGTGCTTGATACTGTACCGGTTCTCACCGGTTGATTCTTGAACACTCCTTATCCTAACAACTGACATGTCCAACATTTTAATCTGTCAGATATGTATATTCAGGAACTGATATGGTCTATTATGTCCGCACACAGTATACCTATAAAGCGCGCTTTGCCAGAAGAATTTAATAGAGAATGTAATTTGTATTAAAATTATATATAAGCTGATAGTATTTCTATGAAGACACTGGGATAATCGTGTCTGCCTATTTTATGAGGTGGGGGTCATTTCAGAAGGCCTCTGACCCTACCTTATATCCACCTTGAAAATGACAAATGCAATTTTTGTGGAAATGTCTGTTAACGCCAAATATTTGACGCAGCTCTTACCTGAAAGTCAAAGTTATACGCTGAATTTCTATTAACAATATTTAATGATGATGAGCTGCTTGTGTTTCGCTCTTACCTCTTCATTCTCCTTTGCGATGGTTGTCATGGAATTGCGGTAAATATCAGGACAGGACGAAGCTCTGAGCCGATATTTGTGGATATTCAGCATGGCTCCTCGGTACATCACGGAGTTTCTGAAAAACAGTTACAAAAGTTTAGTTACATTTCTAGATTTGATTTTAAAAGAAAAACGTCTGTTCTTGGAAATATCCCCCAAGGGTCAATACACAGATAAGGTATTGAGACAGAGATAGAGACTTTGAAACCTTTGTGTCATACTAATGGATCACTAAGATAACAATAAGGAATCCATTGGATTCTTAATACTGAGTAATCACTACCACTACTTATAAGCCCAATACCAAAAGTGCAGGACTTCAGAAGCGAGAGTTTTGGTATTCATTCAGTGAGATTTCAGGTTCTAATGTTGGCAAATATGAGGATGGCCCGTCTTCTGGGATGTTGCACTGTGTATTCTGGTAAAAATTGGAAGATGTTTCAAAGCTGCTTACAACCTCCATCATCAGGGCAGATGACAAAGGCAGTATGAACCTCTGAAGTGCCAACAGATTTCTACCAGACTATGCAGTGCAACAACATTTAAGATGACAGTCATCTTCGATAAACTATGAATTAATGTCACTTTTACGACTTTATGAGAGGTTGGAAAACAGCGTGCTGAGGAAATTATTTTGAAAGAGTGAAGTAACAGGAGAATGGAAGAAACTTCATAATGAGAAACTTGATAATTTGTGTTGTTATGTGATCAAATGAAGGCCGATGAGTTGTGCGAACATATAGCATACGTGTATAAAATTGCAGCCAGATTGAAGGAGACCCACAACATCTTAATGTTGCTAAGGCAAACTAGATGCTATGTTAAGCGAAGAAGTGGAATGCCACGAGTTGAAACTGATCGCCAGCTCAAAACGGGGTCGTCAGCATCCGGATATAGGCGGATATTACCGAAATATTTGTGAAAGCCTGACACGACAGGGTACAGCATTTTGGCTGGTTCCACACGGAATGATCATGGCCGCGCGACTGTTGTGAATGAGTGATTCGCCATTGACGACCAATTCGTACCTCCTCAGTCAGTTTAAAAATGGATGCAGGAGAAGTGACAATAGTTCTATATTTTTATAGCTGAGTGCACCACAAAAATGTGAAAACAAAGTTTTTGGGTGCAGTTCTTTAAACACAAGTAAAGCTGTCCCACTATACGCCACGTAGGCGCTTGGGGGGAGAGAAGATATAGCTCCTACTCATTCTTGACCTCGGCACTAGATGGGGGGGTGAGTGGTCAGCATCACGCCCCGGCCGGTTTTACCCCCGGGAAAGGACCCCGATACTCATTGGATACGAGGCTGGGTGGGCCCCAGGAACGGTCTTGACGCAGAGGCTAGAGGAAAATGGAAATAATGTTTACAAATGCAACGTCACTTCGGTGGTAGCGCGGTCAAACCGGTCGCGAGGAAAGTGGCTTGTTCAAACCAGCGGCGCCACCAGAACGGACCGTGAACTGGCCACGCCACGCCGTTTGGAAGGTCATGGTATATAGTGTGTATGCAACACGTTTTAAAATTAGAACCCAAGCAAGTTACACCGCCACAATCCGGATATACACGGTATTGTCTGGTGTGTGTCGGCCTGCCATCCACACGTACGAGGTATGATGGAGTGGGGGGGGGGGAGTTCAGTTTGTGCGTACCCCCCTCCCACCCCTCCACAGTATTTCTAACTTATGTATGAACTCGTCATGGTGCCAGCCATGAAACTGGTTACACTGACTGCTCCACGGAACATAATCCACCTCCGTCAGCTGGTTCAGAAATTCCACGCCTTGTGGACGTTCAGTGTGTCGTGATGATTTTCATTCTTATACTTTGTCTTAGTAGGCCAGGGGTGGAAAACTAAGGCATGGCGAAAATCATCAATGATATTCAGGTACAGGGTGTCCAACTGAGGAGTAAAGTTTACAACCCCGAGAACAAAGACTGACGACTCAACTAAAGCACTTTATCTCGCCAAGACAGACGGCCTGATCTTACTAGCGGCACAGAAATCAACTTACCTGTGTACTCGAATGTTCTGGAGGTAATGCGGAGACTGGGTTGCAGCGAAGATCTGTTTCTTGATTGTCGGTCCCGATTCATGTTTGTCGTGCTTTTTTACCGATGACTTTGGGGATCTGGTGATGATTGCGATGGCTTTGTGTTCGTCTTGACCGTGGCCCTCCAGAAGAGGTGTGCTTGCTTGATCCTCTGAGTGATGATGCGATACTTCGGCAGGAGCGTGCTTGGTTGCTTTGATGGCTGCAACCGGTACACGAGCAGGCAATATGGAGCTTTCTGGAATTGTATTAAGCTTCCCATTGTCACTCAGACTCCTGCACATCAAGAGACTGGGATAATTCTCCAGGATCACGTTGTAAACTCGTTTGTTCGATCCCAGTGACTCCAGAACTTCCAGCGGCACCTGCCAGATACACATTGGAGTTTTTGTTTAGATTGTCCCATTAGAGAATTTCTATGTCTGTCGTCGGAGAAAGGATATTTTCTCGTAAATCTCGTATGTAGCAATGTCATCTGTGTAGAGGCATAATTCTGCACTATTTTGAAAGGCGTAGTATAACTGTAGAAATTAATGCAGGTTTCGTTTAATTTTAAGAAGATATCTCGTTGTAAGGTATAGTCGGCGGAGTAGTTTTTGGTCCGGTGGAATTTTCAAGGGTAAGGCTAGGAGCGAGTCACTTGTGCGATAGTATAATGCTGACTGCACCGAGGAGCTTATCGGACTGAACGCCCAAACAAAAGAAACACACTGACCGTGCCACCTCAGGTACACAGAGTAGGCCCGTCCGCCAGCTCCGATAGCTTCTCCACTGGCCAAGAACTATTGCGCCGACTATAGCAGAATACTTCACAAAAAGGAGTTCTTTACAGTAGATAGTATAAGGTTCAGCGGCGTGATCTTGTGAACAAATCGAGGCTAGTGTAATGATTAACGAAAAATAATGATCTGATAGCGTTAAAAATTGTAAAAACTTTACGCGGGCCGGATAAAATGTGACGGTAGATCGGGGGACGTCCAAGACAGATTTAAATTAAGAATTGCTAATTTCACTCAGAATATTCTCTCTCTCTTTTGTGCTGCGTACAGAATAAATCCGTCGTCTGTTAAGTTCTACGTACATCCGGCTAACACCGGGTTTTTGCTCTAATATTAATATCTCTCGTGTGTACGGAATCACCCATTACCTTTTGAACCACAAAAATATGCACATTTATTACTGGTGACACCGGATTCTGAATAATTCCCTAGTAGCAACCAAACTAATTTAAGCAGAAATAGACTAGTGTCTTGGCAATCTCGATTGGTTTATTTTAGTTCGACTACGTCATTATCATTGCTGGAGCGTCTCATATAATACGAGAACCGGCAGTAACCGGTCAGTTTACAAAGATGTGTTTTATTTGTTAGTTTGAAAATTAAAAAGTGATGACAAGGTCTCTTTTAAATTTCTATCGTTACATGTTTAAGATTAAAGATGTCAACACGACAAGAACATGTCTGAAGTGACTGCTTTAAAACACGTTGTATCTTGAACAATTCATTTTCATGGGATAATGGCTGGGGAATTTTCTAGTTGCCATTGGAACGTTTTAACTAAATGCAGCTGCAGAAACCAACTTGAGGTGGATGCCAGGCACAAGACGTGAGCATATAAAATGAGCTGGGCTGTCATTGTGGAAGGTCAAGGTTATTATGAAAGGGCGTTCTATAAGAGTTCGATGTGTAATGTGACGTGTTTATTTAAATGTTTGTAATCGGACTTTGAGGTCACTGTTTTATTTTTCTCATGCATACGTAAAATCAGTCTGCCGTTCACTCATTGTAATTGAAAGTAAATGACCAATACACTGTATTTTCTGTCTTGCCTGTATTGATTTTCATAGCATTTAGCTGGGGAAGCCGGTTTTAGATTTCTTCATAGGCAAGGCATTTCTGTACGTCATTTCCACGTGCAAAGCATCTGTGGTCCACCCAACCTCTAATCCAATTGGAACTGGACTTAAAATTAAAAGAAAAAGTTTATACTTTTATTATAAGTTTAAAAAAATGTCAATGCCTGAAGATCTTTGTAGTCATTGGACGTACAAAAGACGCAGACTGACAGATTTACTATTGTCGACACAGAAGCTACAACCGCCAATGGAATGGGCACAGGGAAACGTCTTCTTGGGGCGTCTGTACCGAAGGTTGCATAAGCGCGCCTGTCAACTTCGTTATGTCTGAAACAATTAGAGAGCGGTTGGACTGATTTTCATTAGATCTGCCACCAGCTAGTTTTACTAAAATTTGTCGGCGTATTTTTCCTATGCAGATCTCGTGCTTAGATCGCCAGATATTTATCGGAGGGAAAAATTTTTTTGAACGAAATTTGCAGGAAAAAAAAATTAAACACATTTTATACCAGACACGGTTTTATGGAAGTTCGAAAGACTTGAGGTTTTGGAGATAGCTAAACAAGAAAGGGGTTTTATGCTGTGTCACCAGATTAATTATCATCAAACGTGAGAGAATTCAGAGGCAGTAACAGAATGTCAGATTGCGCTGTGATTACATTTCCTGACTTTGTTATCTATTGGCACAATGTCCAAAGTCACATACAGTTAGCTCAGGGTTGGACTAATTTTGTGTGAATCAGAAGTTATATACATGAATGAAACAACCAGAAGGCACCGTGTTTGGCAAAAGTCGTGCCACTGAGTCTGTCAACTTTATAGGTCACGCCCACTTTTCCACGACACAGCGCCAATTGAACGCAAATGTATTGAATGAAATACGTACGAATAAAAATGTTTCGCTGTACTACAGATAGTATGTGCTTGCAGACCGTATTCCATCCAGGTCGCAGAGTTTTGTTATGACACTCGTTTTCTTTTAGGTTCGTACTAATTGGTTTGCATCGAACTGCTGGGAACGTGAAAATATCTTTGTGGGTTATTGTGTGTGTGTGTAAGTTTCGTATTTGCATCATCATGTAGAACATTTTTAAATTCAATCGACCAACTTGTAGCTTAATTTTTTTTTAAACCATTTATCGAACCCTAATAATTTATTTACCTTAAGGATCACATACGAGTAATTGTTGATGGAGCGACAAACTCACCTTCTCTTTCTGATTTATATAAGTGGGAAGGTTTACGACTGATCTGGACGAAGCAACCCGTTGAACACCAGCATGTGGTTCATCTTGTGATGGCAAAGTGGTGTTACCAGCAAGTACTGTGAGCAGATACTCCGGTGCCTGACCACTCTTGAGCATCTTCCGGATTTCATCTACTCCTGGGAAGTCACTGTCAACCCCACTTCTTCCAGAGATTGATCCACACGAAGACGTTCCTCTGGTAGATTTATTGCCAGCTGCTAGCCTAGCTGACTTCTTCTGTTCTTGAATCCACCACTCAGGGTCTCTCATCACTGCGCCACACACGCACATGTTGAAGAAGGTCCCTGCCAGTAGGAGAACTGTCCCTCGCCAGCCATATTCTTCGATGAAGAATTGTGTCATCGGTGCATACACAAAGGTACCTATACCTGTCCCGCAGGCCCCGAGCCCGGTAGCTAGAGCCCTCTTCTTGTCAAACCAGTAAGCGATGCTCACCACCGCAGTGACGTAACATAGCCCTAAACCCAATCCTGCTATGAGCCCGAATGTAGTGTACAAGAGTTCGATGGAGTTAACGAAGGCGCTCATGGTGAAGCCAATTCCGGAAATGATCCCGCCTATAATTGTCATGGTTCTGCAGCCATAACGGTCAACCAGCGCGCTGCCAATAGGGCCTGACAGTAGTGGCACAGCCATGAAAAGACTTCCGATCCAAGCAGTTTTACTCTTGCTTTCACCGAAATACTCAAGAAATTCGATGTAGAGCAAACCGAAGGAAAAGCTAATGCCATCAGCGACCATACTGATTACCAACGATGATAAGACAACGACCCATCCCCAGCCGCCATCAGGTACTTTATTACGACCACCTTCTTCTTCTTCTTCTTCTTCACTACTTGAGTCGCTGCTGAATATGGAATCTACTTCATTTTCAACGTCGTTATCGTCTTGAAATTTGATAACAGCGCCATCGTAGATAGGATTTTCCGTTATAACAGTTCTTAGGGGAGGTTTGTCGGCGGAAAGGACGTTTCCGTTCTCGGTAGGTGGAGGAGGATTAAAGCCGGTGTTTTGTTGTCTGGGAATTCGTCGAAGTTCTGCCGATGGCGTCGACGGGCACAAGGCTGGCGGTTCGCAACCGATGCTGGATAAGGTCGGGGAGAAATCGTTGGAGCTGAAACTCACGGTTCTGGAAGGAACATCCTGACCAATACCGCTGCTGGTTACTGATTTGTTTGGAGGTGAGGTTGGTGCTTCGTCTGTGGTGGCAGGTGTCTTTGGCGTAAGCGCTGGACTTAAACTTGGCGAGTCATTACTCCAGCCCAAGATTGGTGCCATACCTCCGCTCTTTCTATGTGGCAGTGGTTCCATTTCTAGAAATTAAAAATTCCGGACCCTTTTTTATTTTCGAAAGATTTCTCTGCTTTGTTAGGTCAGTCTCTTGGTCACAGTCTGATCCGTTAATGTGAATTTAAATATTAGTTTGTATATTGAAAAGCATTCAGGGTGTATTACGAGAATTATCTTCTGCGGTGATCAGTTTCGACAGAAAATTAAAATAACCGAAACAATTAAGATGTTCCTAAGTGGCGAAATGGACAATAGATAATTAATCGTTTACACTTCATTGATTCTGTTGTACTATGCTCATTATTCAAATAATTTGTTACAGTCTCTAAATTACAGCACTAATGTGGGGAAATAATACAGTCTGAGTCCATCTTCGTGGCCAACCTTGAAGATCTAATGGGAACTGATGATGATATCGGTTCAGGTGGTTCAGAGTGTTCGAACTCTCTCTCGCGGTATCAGAGTCAACAGTTAAACTGAAACTTCTTGAGGTAATATTATGAAGATGACAGTAGTGATTATACGGATGCTCACAAAGTGTATCAGAACGTACGACACCGAAATTTCTCATCAATGACCGGTTGAAGCGTTGAAACAAATGGGACGACGAAAACAAAAACAACAGATGGGATGTTTCTTCAGTTTTTGTAGCCTTGTGATTGTAGTCGTGGCAGTGGATGTCGTTTCTTGAGGCTGACACAATCTCTGGAGGACAGTTGATATAGTTTTGGAGATCAGTCGATTCTTGTGTCCCCTGCGATAGGAGGACGGCTGCGGCAATGGATGTGTTATACCACGAACACACCATACGTCAAAGTACGTTTCCTGAAACAAGAGGAAGATTTTAATTACTTTCAGTGGGCAATAATAAATTGGGGGGACTGTTTCTCGAGGAATAGGCCAGAGTTCCGCGCTAAAGACAATTGCATGCTTATTTCAGAGATGTGTACTGTCTTTATCATGAAGGCGATGAGGGTCCTGATGGAGAGAGCAAGGATATCTGAAACGTCGGTAAACTCCTTCCTGACTACCCAGAAGATAACCATCTTCATGCTCGTCACAGTAGAACCTGAAGTCTCACTCGATAATTCTGTTAGTGACGGACAGATGTCGCGGAATCCGCTTACTGTCAAAAGTTACTTTTATCCTGGGTGACAACGGTTCTGATTCGGAGGGGCGAAGTCCCGCCAATGCATTTTGTGCTGCCTTCAAACATTTTCTGCGATATTGTGTGGCAATGTCTGATGAGAAATAGTTGCGTATCGTTACTCGTCAATATCGGTGTGAGCAACTGTTCAGCTCGTTGAAAAAAAAAGCCAGATCAAGAACTTGGACGCGTCTTACTGATGGACATTACGTCAGTAGCTCACAGGTGACCGACTATTTTGAAGATATTATTGATTGATATGTGAACCTGTTAGTAATAATGAGTACCATTTTCATAAACTGCCATGAACATTCACGAAACTACGCATACGTAACCTCGTGGGCCGCGAGTTTATACGCAAGGGCGTCTGGAAAAGTTTGAGCACTCCTAGTATAAGCCTAAGCCTCCGGATATATCTTGAGCCACATGAATCCGGTCCACAACTCATACCACTGTTTCCTTAATATCTATTTTAATATTATCATCTCACACGTTCAAGTCTCTTAAGTAATGTCCTTTATTCAGATTTTAAGTCAGCATTTAATATGTATTTCTCATCTCACTGATACGTGCTTCATGCCCAGTTAATCTCAGTTTATCACGATTTATATTAATATTAATAAGATAGTGTAGTTGCGTCATATTGTGACTTATTAAATTAAAATTAATTATTTGGTTTTTCCGTCAAATCACAATGTATTTAAAATAAGATAATTAAAATAATTAAAATATCATTCTGTGTTCCATATCGAATAATCGATTTACAATTGGAACATTTACAACATGTTTCGGTTTTATTAAACCATCATCAGGTGTAAAATTATATTAATAAATTTAAAACTCAATTACAATTTTTTACAATTTTACAATTTTAATATATTAATATTATTTGGCGAACAGCACAAATTACAAGTTCCCCATCATGTATCTTTCTTCATTCTGTAATTATTTCCTCTGTCAGGTACAAAACAGATGTATGCCGGTGTGTACGTATATATTTTTTTTGGCACAAATGGCGGTGAATCGTGTATCTAATGGAATAGCCTGTGACGTAATTCTTACGTCACGTTCATGCCGCTCTGCGTCACAAGGTATCCGTTATGGACGGACACAGCGAGTCTCACAGTACAGAACACGGCCGCATATAAAAAATATGGGTTCAAGATCTGCAGTAGTTTTTTTCCAGAAATTAGCACTGCCCGGTGCGTTATGCAACGTTTGTTTACGGACATAAAGAGCCTTGCCATAGGTAGTGCACGCAGTTAGTCGCCGGTTTCTCACCGTGGAGGCTTGCGTTCGCGCCCAGGTTAGTCGATGATGGACAGAGTGACTCTGGGCCAGGTTTTGTTTTCGTGCATAAACCGATTTTCCCCGTTAGGTACACATTACAGGACAACATAACAACCATAAAAACGCTGGCATACATCCGTGACTCGATCGGTAGACCAACACGCGAACATCGTCATAGCGACCTCGAATGTAGCGAAACCTTGGCTATGGCGTCTACTAAATAAATGCCCGTAAACACATGTTTTTCTTCTTCTCTTACAAAGACATGCATCGAATAACCAGTTCGATTTTAACGACATCTGGCACCCTGTTCTCACCCAACTGCGAAGATTTTAATGGGACTTTCTCCTACTCTCGGTGTGAACGACCCTTTTTAAACAATACCGAGTGACTTTGATTACTGTAACTTCTCAATTATATATTTTATTTAGTGTTCTGTCTGACGACAGGTCCATATGAACAGGATCCTTCCATCCTTTTCTCGGACTGGGACCTGTTCATATACGTTCTTGGCAGATGATCCAGAAGTGGTTTGCCATTGCCTTCTTCTGTGTGTGAATGGAATAATTGTTGGGATGCCACGGAAGAAAACTCCGTGTTGCCTAGACCACGGCCTTGCCCAACACAAGTTATAAATTCGGGCACCCTCGGAAAATGTATGGAAAAAGTACAGTAGCTTAAGTAACAGGCTTCGAAAACTGACAGAATGGCTGAAGGTGCATTGAAAATAAAATTGCTAAGTGTTGAGGATAAGTTAATGTGATAAAACAAACTGAGAGTGGAAATAAGAAAGTTGATGTGTGCTGGGAGTTTGGTTTACGTAATTCCACAATTCAAATTGCATGGAAAATAAGATCTGGTTTATATTTAAAGTGAATGTTGGTGCTGTACGAAATTATCATATATATTTCTTCTTGAAATATGATTTAATCCCTTCATCGGTTAGTACTTTTTATAACCGAGTCTGACTATTTTAAATGTCAAAGTTACGATGTCGAAATCTTTGGTATTTTCAACGATGATTTTGGCGTAATAACTTAATCGGTAGGAACCTGTATTCGCCACATATTAAAGAAAAATAGACGTACAGAGTCATAGTTAGTTATATTTGTAGGACACCATGAACTTAGGTTAGTGGAGTTTTTCTTACGGTTTTCTAATTTAATTTGAAATACCAAGAAAATTGAATGTGCTAATTAAAATGTGTTTGAGCGAAATTTATGATTAAATTTTACACGTATACAGATAACGAACGAGTTTTCAGTTACCACAAACTTTGAACAAGCAAATGCTTTAACCCTGTAAGTACGATGCAGAAGAAACAAACAAACAAACAAACAAACAAACAAGAATTAATGCCAAGTTTTCTACACCGTGAGTGTTGTCTCAGTGGCGTTATTCTTATAGGACCTTAGACGCCAACAGTCAATATCAAGGGCGACCTTATTACGTCAGTGCGTTGCTATGACTACGTAACCTTGTTGCCAAAATAAACAAGTTGCGTAAAGTTACATTTTTATTAAGTGTTTGTATCTTACTCAACTTAGATTTTCGAAATAACCAACATTTTACTATGAATATTTCTTGCCCGTACATTAAGTATTGTTTGTGGAAGATTATAAGCGTTAGTTTTCCTTATTATCTTGAACATTTGAATGGAGTTTAATTTTTGTTTTGTTTTAAACGTATAAAACAACTTTTACAATTGGCAACGAAAGCATGGCGAAGCGTTTTGAGTGATTCAAGCGCATGGAAGGACTTTGAACAGCTAGCTTTGCTACGCTGCTAGTTCTGAGCCGTCTTCACTCATCCAGCAGTCGCCAGACTGATGTGTACGCGGTGCATGGACACCCTGTTGTGATGACCTGTATTGATCTTGCAAATCCCGCATCCCTCGCGTCTCTAACCTCGCCTACAGAGTAAAGCATTTGTACAATCTAACCTTTACGTGTCACCTTTTCGAGTATATTTCCTCAACAAATCCAATGCAAATAGCTTTTATGGAGCTTTTGTTTAAAGTCCCACAGCAGTTCCGCACGACCTTTCATCTTTACAGATTATTATGCTTGTAGAATGGAGAACATCATAAAAAATTATATCACATTAATTGTCTTCTTCTAATTTGATTCATGCCATTAATTTAAGGGTACTAATTTGTGGGAGATAATATTAATATTTATCTTGGAGAAATACGTTGTGGTATGAAATGGTCTGAACTGACCCCAGGTTAATTAAAAAAAAAGATTCTATTATAGTCTGTTAGACATCAGGAAATGGAATAAGAAGATAAATTTAGAGAACAAATGAGGAACAACAGGATTTTTTAGAGAAGCCAACAGGAATGTACTTTAATATACCTCTCACTCAAATAGTAAAGGTGGGCCTTATAACACGGAAAAAAGTTTAAAATTTTATTGTAGGTAACACAAACGTGTTTTAGAAACGAAACAATAATTCTAATACAATGAAGGTACCAAGAAAAAGTATTAAAATATATATACCTAATACATTTTTATGGACTGTGTTCCATGGTGTTAGTTATTTTCTTATCTCCATCTTGTTTTTGGCCGCATTTAAATTTTATTTTCGTCAAAATTACATTTTCCTTCGGAGTATCTTATCGGCCCGTACCTGATATGTAAAATTCTCTAGTAGTAAGTTATTTATATAGGCCTATTCTACACTGTACTCATGTTCGCATTTTTGTACTTTCACTTTTTGTTTTCAAGGACGTGTGAGGTTATACATTTTCTTGAATAACAGATATCTTTTCGCAGCCATAGAAAACAGCAGGTAAAATCCTTCTTCGTTTTCCATGAATCAGAGGCCATCTGGCCTGTTGACACCCTAGATGTATTATCAGGCCATCGAAAGACCTCTCTACTCACACAGGACAACAGACCACACGAAAACTTGTGTTCTCATACGGGATTCGAATCCGCGTACTGTTCATGTATTGCACCGCATATCCACTGTGATCGGCGGGTAAAATTATTATTACACATCGAGTGACCAGAAAATATTCGAGAACCTCACCGATCCCCCGTCCAAGGAGTCCTATCAAATGCGATTCAAGGGAATGGCCCGGTTGGTCGTGTCGAAACATCACCCGAAACTTTGCTCGTCTACAGAGCCCGTCTAGTAATGATTGTACACAAAATTTCAGCTGCTGATACGCTGTGCAAGGGTGCGAAAAAATTGAACAAAATTCGAATGTACATTTAAAAATCGCCCTGATGACGGAGGCAGTATGACCTC
>NW_019060638.1:207333-228191 GCF_000696155.1 Zootermopsis nevadensis | reverse complement strand
TATAAGATGGTAAAGTTGCGTCATATTGTGATATAATAAGTATATATTAAATTTTGTCCGTCTAATCACAATAAATTCTTATTAAATATTAAAATATTACAATAATTAACATTTAAAATATTTAAAATATTAAATGATGTTCTTTATCGAAATATTCGATTTACATTAGACCATCATTTTTCATTTTGATAATATATATTCATTATATCACAATATGACGCAACTTTACCATCTCAGATCGTAAATAATTAATATTAATGGGCTCAGCTGGCTCAAGTTCATGTCCAGTGCGCGGTATCTTTGTCAACCTTTGGGCTCCATAAAACGAGGAGTACCAACTGAGCGACTATCAGATTCTGAAGATTCTTCTGCATGATGAAGCTATAAACTATCATTAGACTCTTCAATGTTAAGGTTACTCATTGTTCATCATTGGCTAAGAGATGCGTAGCGTAGTGAACAATTTCCCCGATAGGAACATACTTCTGCAACACCGCATAGCCGTGAATCCGTCGTCTCTCCATGGGGGTTGTCGCTTCCTTTGTAGGTCACTTCGGCGCCAGGCGTCGTAACGCCTATATTGTGAGAACACTGCACAGCGAGAAGTAATATGGACGCTCTATAAAGTTCTCTAGACGCCGAGGAAATTAAATTCCTCTCTATAGTTTCCTTGTAAATCCACGGTATCACCCAACATCGCAATGGAGGAGTTAGCACTCATGCTCTGGATGTATCGGGTTCAAATCTCGGCCTGGATACCGGCTAAAATGACTGACATGTAGTTTTCCTCACTCCCTCGAGTCAGATTCCGGGATAGACCCTTAAGTTAGGCCACGGCCGCTTCCTTCCACTAGGGCAGCAGGTCTCGGGGCAGATATTTCAACATCATTTCAGCTCACTATTCACTAATTGTCTTCTCATTGGACGCATCAGTCAAGTGTACTGGACGCAAAATATATGCGAGACTGAGTTACGTCACAGTAAGCGGTCTAAGGGGAGACCTTATGCGCTATCGCACCCCTCACACCCCCTACCCCGGATGGCCGGCCACTCGTAGATGGAGGCAGCAATGACCTCTGAAAAGTCGGTGAACTTCTACCCAGAAGACAACCATCTTGGTTTAATTAAGTTGTGTTTCTGGTATCGGTGTCGAAACGGAAATTTATTGACGTATCAGGCGCCATTACATACGTACGATACTTCCGTCCATTCGCAGAAGGTCCATAATATAGTTAGGTTAATTAACAAATTTGTGATATTGTTACGAAGAAAACATCGTCTGGTCTGTTGATTTTCCCCCACATAAATATGCAGCAGTTTAAACGAACTAATTTAAAGATGTAATATAAAGTAGTACGAGAATTTTACACTAGTAGAAGCCTTAGAATTCCAATAGTTTTGTCCGTCTCGCTGATAACGTTTGTACTAATCCGCCAAATTTAACGAAACTTCATTCAGTAATCAGACCAATCGGATCTAGAAAGTTTGCTAACTTCTCTGTTTTTTTAGGAAAACCCCAAATTAGCGCTTTGGAGCCAGGGTTCTTCATTGAAGACAACTGTCTTCTGGGATGTTGCCTCCATAATCAGAGCACCTAGCACCTCTGAAACGTCGGTATACTTATGCCAGACTACACAGCGTAACATCCCAGAAGACATATTCAAATTCACTGCCGTGAGAACCTCACAAACCGCCATGAAATCTTACAAAACTGTCGGTGATTTACCGTGAAGCTGCCCCGCTCCGAACTTAACTCTTTGAGTCTCCAGAAAGGACATGGTGAGTCTGCTGTAACAGTTCGTTATCACTGTGATAAAAATAAACGCGTTGGATGACCGAGAACAAACATAAGAATTCCATCATCCTCCCACGCGAGAAACTATGGCAACATGAATAACCGGAAACATTCTTACGCTGCTCTGCGTTACTTTTAAATGCTTACATCTTTAAACCATCACAAATTATAAATTAATCGTTGTTATAATTTTCTAAAGCCACGGTGGTCTAGCGGTTAGATCGCTGGCCTTGTAATCCTGGGGTCTCGGGTTCGATTCCCGGCGGTGCCCGAATTTGTAACTTGTGTTGGGCAAGGCCGTGGTCTAGGCAACACGGAGTTTTCCTCCGGGGGCTTCTTCCCCGGTTTCTCCGTGGCATCCCAACAATTACTCCATTCACACACAGAAGAAGGCAATGGCAAACCACTTCTGGATCATCTGCCAAGAACGTATATGAACAGGTCCCAGGCCGAGAAAAGGATGGAAGGATCCTGTTCATATGGACCTGTCGTCAGGCAGAACACTAAATAATAATAAATAATTTTTTGTACATTATTTTAATTTTTTTACACTGTTTCCTACAGTCTTATAATGATAGTGAGCTCCAGTGTATCATGACATTACTGTTTCCCCCCCCAGTTTTTAACGCAAAAAAGTGTTTCGTATCATTTGTTTCTGTGTTAATGATCTGCATAGTCTTCTCTATTGCCGATTCCAAACTTAACGAATTCTGGTTACACGCACGTAACTAGACCAAATGGAAACTGTTTTGAGAAACTAAACCAATATGGCACCTAATTCGTCTCTAAATTCAACTTTCATTTTTACATTTTCACACATATTTTTGATATTTTCCAAAAGAAATGTTCAGCGGCGGGCCTCATGTGATGTACAGTGAGATATTTTTTTTATCGTCCAACTAATCGATTCCCATACCATACAATCGGACGCTCCTACAGTCGGGTATGTCCGCGGATATTCGGACTGATAGCGGAGCCGACAAACCTACAGCCTAAACATGTAGACAGTAAACCACCTTGATTACAGAAGATTATGTAAATTATCTGCATTCACACGTTGAAGTTCACAGCAGTTGGCCCCCGCGATTTGTTGGGGGCGGTCGAAAAAAATATCTTACCATATGACTTTATACAGGATGATTAAAAGTTCCTTGAGAAATTTCAAGAACATGTGTTGGTACTCGGAAGTGCGTACGCACACGGTGAAACATGGAGTTATGGTATTAATCTCTATAATTTTATTCAGCAATATTTCGATTACGTTTGTAACGAAATAAACCCGAGCAAAGTTTTTATTTTTTGTTTATGTTAATTATATATAATCATTTGTAAGTTACTGGCTACAAATATTAAATTAGATTATTTATATAAAGATAACGAACTATAAAGATGTCAACCGGTTTATAACGCGAATGAGTTTTTGTAAAGCATCCCCAGAATGAAATTTCATCAGAATCTGTTGTCAATGGACAATCTGGCTGTCCGACACGCGAGTTAATAAACGTTTTTACATGTGTTTGCAGTTACATAATCACATTCTTGGTGTAACTAAAGGCATTAACCAGACTCGTAGTGACAAATGTAAACAGTCATTCATTATAGCACTCATCTGTTAATGAAAACCTTACCTTCCACAATTACCGCCATGAGCTTCCTTGATCCTGGCCAATAACCCACCCAACATGTCCTTACAGTAATTTTTATTCAATTCTTCCATGATGTTACTTCAATCACTCATACGGAAATAGCATTCCAATGTACAATTAAAATATTTAACTTAAGAACAAATTACGAATTAATTTATCACGTTGTTTGGTGTCTGAGCAACAAGACGAACTGAGACACAGATATACAATAAATTAAGAATAATTTTGGAGGAGGAGGAATCCGGTGAAGTATTTATAAAATTAGTTAACTTCTGAATTTACTGTAAACAGCGCATAGAGGAGGTTAGAACGCTCTAAAGATATTTCAAAATCTGGAATGTAAATTACAGCGTGGTCATTGATAAAGGTATCGCCGCTTCCCGGCTTTCGGCAGGAATTGTTTCTGTGTCGTACCAGGAAAACCTTGTAGCTCTTGGCGGTGAGTCATGCAGTTCCAGCCCAGAGCTGAGAAGCGACAGTTCCGTTATGTTTTATTAGTGAACGCGCTGTGCAACTAGCGGAAAAAACCCCAAAGGAATTAAATGAGGAATGATTTCTTACGAATTACCAGATAACTTTTTCCCTTTCGTACTTTCATCTCCTTCCTCCGTTTCTACTGTCCTTACCATGCTGTTGTACGTTCGGCTAATGAAGAAGTTTCCTGCTTTTTATGGAACCCAAAGGTTAATTATCACTTTGACCCTATCCTGTGCCAGCTGAATTCAATACACGCCCACAAACACCATTCGACCAAGATAAATATTGATAAGATCCTACCATCTGCGCCTAGATCTTCCGAGTTGTCTCTTCCTTTCAGACTTCCCAGCCAAAATTTTGTTCGCATTCTCTCATCCATCCTCTTTGACTCGATCGCCCTAACGATATTGGGTAAAGCGTAAAAAATTATAGAGCTCATTTATGCAATTTTTCCTAACATTCATCAGCTGGAATTTAACATTTAGTGACTATTTTGACGGCCATTTTGTCGTGTTTGCGTATTTTTTCGGTTAAGAACAAGGGAGTTTAAACATTTCTAGGCTACAGGGTGTTCGATTGCCGGCAGGAGGGAGAGATCTTTCTCTTAACTGTCACGTCAAGACGGGACAGTCTCCTATCCAATGAATACCGGTGTATCGTTGCCTGGAGATAAGGCGGTCGGGACACGAAGCTATCCACTCCCCTCCTACAAGATTCGAGGTCGAAAAGGAAGCCGTCCTTTATTCCACGCCCAATCCGTCTTCATGGTGTGGTGTGTACAAGTACCAGTGGTATTTTACCCTACCATAAACCTAGCGTCATTTAAGATGAATTTACTATACTGATATTATTAAATCAGAAAATAATGTTGCGACAGTTTCTGGTGCGTATTTGAATGAATGATGATTTCTGACAAAAATACGACACTGTATTAAGAGCCTCTTGTTTAGCTTTCTTGGGTAACTGATTCGAAACGTCTTTAAAACAGTCATCCTGTGCGAGAAATTAAATTGCCCTCTTCAGATACACAAATTTACTTCACTTCGGATACTAACACATCACACTGTAGTTTAAAAAAAGATACTTTAATTATTTCTAGTATCATGTCTGGTGCACTGTACAACAATCCATTAAATGTACGTGAAGTGCTGCTATCAACACCTACGACTAAAATGCTGTGATTTACTTACGCTTGTGTGCTTTATATCCCACGAGAAGATCCAGATGTGGAAACTGTCACAACATGTTTATCTTCGTCACAGACAGTGAGAATCTTCCCTGATTTAGCCTTATATAATAGGCCTCTTAAGTGTCTTTAGTTGCCAAACACCACCGCAAGGTCAAGAACACTGTGTTGCTCAGGCTACTTGTATTTTTCGTGAACGATAATGTAATCCTTTAATTCCAGAGTTCTCCAACACAGCATTTATATGAATATAATGCAGCTTGACGAAAAGCTAAATGACAGCCAAAAGCACGTGCAGGATATTACGGAGATAAGTCAGATTCCTCGAAATGTGTAATTTACAACGCGACACAACGTCTACTAGCGCACGCCAGCGGCTTCAGTTGGCAACTGAAAGTTATTGACGGTTTTAGCTGAACTGCGATGCGGCCGCCCTACTGCACGCGTATTGCTTCATTTTCCCTTATAGGTAGTGCATATTGAATCAACGCATGCGCACGTTGTTGACTTTTTTTTGTGTAACACCGTTGTCTTACGTAGGTTTTTATCCTGACAGAAATAAACTCCTGCCATTATGGAATTCCTGCAGTTGATACTATGATGAAAACATCTATAAAAAGCATTCACTCACATGTGTACATATATAAATAAATATACACACATGTACGGAAATATTTTCTTTGTAATCAATGAATCAATAATTGATATAAATCTTCTACCCCTTCCCCTTTTCCAGTTATATTTTATTCTGCCATTTATATCTAATTTTATGCAAGTATTTTCCTGTAAAACTATTCTCAGAGCATTTCTGAAGTTAGCTCAATCAGGGGGCCCAAGAGTTAGTGTTTATGTCCTCTCGTATTTTTTTTTTACCTGAAGACGGGAGCAGGATCCAACTTCGAAAACGTACTTTTATTATTATTATATTATTATTATTCCATCTATTCCCCACTTTATAGGGTATTTACTTCTATGTACCCGAGACAAACCTTGCCCCTGAGGCACACAGCGCAGTGGCTATTTCCGAAATACATTTTGTTTTTAATACGTGTTACATGTATTATTATTAAACAATAATAATTGTTTTTATTGTTTATTTACTTGCTGTGCTGACTGCATCTTATTTTGTGGTTTTAATTTTATAAGTTTTTTATTTTTTATTGTTTAATGTTTTATTTAGTATTATTAATTGAATTAGGTATCGTAATTAGCCCATTCACTTGTGAAATATTATTCAATAAATGAATTGAATTATTATTATTATTAATATGGTACATTTATATATTTAGTTTTGTTTGTTTGTTTGTTTGTTTGTTCCTGTATTTGTAATGTTTTACTTTTATTAAGTATTTATCATTTTTAAATGAATTATTTATTATATCTTATTCTGGACTTTGGTTTAGTGCTTGGCTGTTATTGGCCTTATTTGGCTGTTGTCAATCACTTAAATTAATGAATTGAATTGAATTGAATTATTATTTTGTAATTCAGACGAAGGACGGAGTCCAAGAGAACAATTTTACAGACAAAAACGTACCATCGTCAGAAATCTTCGCTGCATTCCGTAATTCTACAGAATTATTGTACAATTTGTTATGAGTTTCCTCTGCTCTAACAGTAAGCCATGTTCCACTACAAAATATCTACTTTACAAATACCACGCCATTCGAAGGAAGAGGTATTTTGGCGCTGGTGCTCTCGCCCCATACTATCGACATCCGGTAGGGTCCTTCAAGGTCCATTATTATTATGTTTAAAAAAGCCCACCGTGGAATCCTACCTGAACCAGATGAATCCAGTCCACACTTTGTCGCCCTATTTTTTTTTAAAAAAAGATCCGTTTTGATATTTTCTTAGTCTCCCAAGGGGTGTAGTTTGTTTTCAGACTGGAATTTTTATGGTCTACTCATCTCTTCCACGCGTGTTACATGTACCACCAATCTCATTCTCCTTGGTCTGATGAACACTGCGTAATATTAAGCCTTTGTTCATGCAGATTTCTTCATCCGCAAGCATTCTTTTCTGACACCTTCCTCAATCTAATTCATTCCTTTCACGTGACTTCAAGCATGATGAATTTTGATCTAGGAGTCAGATCTTGCAGAAATGCAGTCATTAATCCCACCCCCCAATAATCGTACTACAGTAATAAGATATTTAGTAATAATAATATTAATAATATGCTGCTGTTATGCTACGTAGCGAATATTTCTTTTATATTCCTCAAGTTTTAGAGGTCGG
The DNA here is from genome assembly GCF_000696155.1 of Zootermopsis nevadensis. The sequence continues at coordinate 220,846 of NW_019060638.1, read as the reverse complement.
ACGGCTAACTGCTTGCTGGACTAGTGCATTCCCCCTATTTGAAATCTAATTTTTCTGATGAAGTTGATGCAAAATGAACACTTGTCTTGCGTAAAGAATATTAAAAGATTCTTATCCCAACCGCTATAGAGGTTCGCGGAGAACAGGTTTGGAAACATTTCAATTACAGAAATTATAAATGAATCGTAATTGAGTTAATAAATTGTTGGTGTGTAAGGAGGCCTTCTGTTTAGCGCCATATTAGTTAGCGAGTATTAATTAGCACTCAATCTAGGGGGAAGTTTAAGGACTCGAGTTGTCTTGTACCTAGGTCGTCTTCCTCGCTGACCTGGAGGATGGAGAGTAACCTCCATGTCTCCTTCGGCTAGACGCATACCACATCTGAGGCAACTATGTTACCACCTCAGGCCCTGGCGTCATGAAGGTTCTCAGCCCGCGGGCCGCGTGAAATTCGTCTGATTTAAAGCAGAATACACAAGTTCTAATGTGATGTTAGTGCTTGTTAGAAGTGGATGGAACGTTGCTTAGCAGAGGTTTTTCATGTTCGTGATGGCCAATAAATTATAAAAATTATAAATTTGAATTAATTAGAAGAACCATAATGATTTCGAAATGACGGAACTTACTGTATCTTATCGTTAACTTATGCTATTATGGTCCCAGAAGGTATGTCTGCCATTGGTCATCCGTAAAGGAAAAAGTAAAACTGCCCCACTGATTGAGTAGAGTTGTCCAAATTCAACCAAAAATAAATTAAGATTAGTTTGGAAACAACGGAAAGAAATTAGAATTTGAAGATTTCTGTCTTCTGGGTTGTTGCGCTGTGTAGTCTGGTCGATGTTTACCAACGTTTCAGAGGTCATACTGCCTCCGTCATCAGGGCGCTGAAGATTTCTGTCTTCTGGGTTGTTGCGCTGTGTAGTCTGGTCGATGTTTACCAACGTTTCAGAGGTCATACTGCCTCCGTCATCAGGGCGCTGAAGATTTCTGTCTTCTGGGTTGTTGCGCTGTGTAGTCTGGTCGATGTTTACCAACGTTTCAGAGGTCATACTGCCTCCGTCATCAGGGCGCTGAAGATTTCTGTCTTCTGGGTTGTTGCGCTGTGTAGTCTGGTCGATGTTTACCAACGTTTCAGAGGTCATACTGCCTCCGTCATCAGGGCGCTGAAGATTTCTGTCTTCTGGGTTGTTGCGCTGTGTAGTCTGGTCGATGTTTACCAACGTTTCAGAGGTCATACTGCCTCCGTCATCAGGGCGCTGAAGATTTCTGTCTTCTGGGTTGTTGCGCTGTGTAGTCTGGTCGATGTTTACCAACGTTTCAGAGGTCATACTGCCTCCGTCATCAGGGCGCTGAAGATTTCTGTCTTCTGGGTTGTTGCGCTGTGTAGTCTGGTCGATGTTTACCAACGTTTCAGAGGTCATACTGCCTCCGTCATCAGGGCGCTGAAGATTTCTGTCTTCTGGGTTGTTGCGCTGTGTAGTCTGGTCGATGTTTACCAACGTTTCAGAGGTCATACTGCCTCCGTCATCAGGGCGCTGTGAAAACCTCAACTCTTACAAATTAGAATTTAATTCTCAACGAAATTACGTGCAGATTAAATTTCTCAGATAGTTTGCTGCCATTCGCTTTTGAATACTTACCCATCCTGGACGATAAAGATTAAAATGGAAGCTATTATTTTGTATGTAGTTTTGTAATTTTCCCCAATATGTACGAAATGTCCTCCTTGATCAGAGCAGTAAAATTATTAAGCTTTTCATGTTGCGATTTAATCAACCTTCTGTTGCTTTTTTCGTCTCAGATCCATATATTATCATCAGGAATTCGTTCTCAAACACTCTGAGCCTATGTAATTGCCTTATTGTGAGAACACGTTTCGCTGGCTTAGGCCTAATCCAGCGTTAATTAAATTAGTAACAAAATCTGTACTTTCAGAAAAGAATAGAATTTTTTATATTTGTCTAGTTTCGTGTGCAAATGCAATAAAATTATACCAATTGCGTAATTAAATAGCCCAAGATATCGTGCTGAATTTATCTCAGACGCTTGAGATACCCAGCTGCAAGTTCTTGAACAAATATGCTCTGGTGTTATTTGTTCGAATTAGGGCCTTGTTTCCACATTTAATTATCCTTCCAGTTTAATGAAGGTCGGGCCAATCCGGTTGTAACCGACACATTTCGGAGGGATGGATCCACTGATTACGCCAATCAGTGAATTTAGTTAAATTTCCAAAGGAAAGAAACCGATGATAATGTCACGACAGTCTTTTGTTTGTTGTTGTGTTAACTCCGTTTGTTCTCAATAGATGCCATTATAGGCCACAAATGGACAAGTGTTTCATTAAATGGATTACCAAAAATTTATACACGTAACTGCTAAAGATACGTGTTTAGTTATTTGCTGGCGTGTGACTCTCAAAGTTCGATATAATTTCGTCTTCATTGTCGATGAAGATCACTCGAACACGCCAAGTTTATAAAAATTACAAAAGATGGAAGTCACGTGTTGAAATGTTGTGTACATTTTTTTTATATTTTAATCATGGCGGCTTATATTGTTCTTCGGGTTAATTTATGTGTAGACTCACGAGGTTATTCCTCTAGAAGCAGACACGGAAAAGAATACAGGAGTCCCAAAAATATGTATACACGCATTCAGTGAATGAAATAAAGATATTTTTAAACTAAACCGATTTACACGGCAGAATTGGCACTTGATGAAGTAGAGAGTCTAGTGTAGACAGTTTAGTGTAGACCACACTTGGTTCCACAGCAAACGGAAATCGATAACTAGGTTAATATTCCGTATTATAACGCGTATAAATATTTTTGACGTAAATACGTCTATACGGAAGGGTCATTCGGCAAAAAAGTGAAAGGAAAACGTGGAACGAAAATGTGTAACGAAAACGTGGAACGAAAAATGTGTAACGAAAACGTGGAACGAAAAATGTGTATCGAAAACGTGAAACGAAAGTGTGTAAGATCCGTATCAACAAATCGACAACAATGGTTACCTATGGAACGTCGTGTTTACTCGGCATTGTTGTTACCTAGGGAAACATGTAAGATCCATATCAACAATGTGTAAATATGGATCGACAACAATGGTCAGCTTGCGTGCATTGTTATGTTACCTAGGAAACGTCATCTGTTTACTCGGCATTGTCAAACTTTACTCAATTGTGAAGTATGTCTAAAGGAAATATTTATAATAAAGCCAATATATAAACTTCCTTTCCGTATAGACGTATTTACGTCAGATTCTCCAGAACCGTGGTTCCACTGACAATTTTTTTAGGGGACTTCTGTATGTGTATATATCTACATTTATTATTACTTGAGCTGTGATAGCAATCTGTTTTAAGACCTGAACAAAATGCCATTTACAGTTACGCAGTAATTTTATTACAGATTTATCATAATTAAGCTGATAGCAGATTAGCTGGTCAAGAACCCCACACAAACGCGCGCGTGGGCACAATCTTTTAAGGAACCACAAGGTTTTTTTTTACTGTGTTCTAAAGAGCCCACCACAGAGCTTACGCCTAACCTACGTGGTTGCAGTCCATAACCATATTTCTTTAAGACTAATTTCTTTTACTTGTTTTGTGTTGTTCTGACTCTGTAATTGGCTCCTGTAACTGTTGAGTTATCACGTTAAAATAAATAATTAATTATCAATTGACTTGCAGCTTTCACGGCGAATACAGAAGTCCGCAACTGACTCAAGAAGATTTTATTGAGTCGTTGGGTTTAGTTCGGGCTTGAAGAATCCTGGTTCCGATCTGTAGCTTTTACCTTTCGATGTCAATTAGAAATGACAACATGCAGTGACTCGCAGGCAAGCGTGCTGGGCAGACTTGCGCTGGGTATTGATGTTCCGTACGTTCAATTTTAAGACGAAACGCTTGGCCGGTCGACAGCGGGATGCAGGCAGTACACACTGGTTCAGTCTGGTTTAGCCGCCGCTGCGACCGAGCCAGCGGACGAAGTGTTGGGGCTGGTGTAGTCAACCAAACCACTAGCGCGCAGCTTCGGCTTAATTCGGCCGTCATATTGAACGGATTGAGGGAAACACAACTGGAAATATTGAACAGCTGCGTATGAAACGGAGACTATTTCTTAAAGTTTCACACCTGGTAACAGATTAAAGGTTTCTGCGGTGACGAATGTGGAGAGCTTCTGCGATTTAGCCCAGAGTAGTCTGAAATATATATAGACGGACGTTTCAGAACTTACTGCCTCCATTAGTGAAACGTCGGTCATTTGTCTGTCTGACGAAACCGAGCTACATCACAGAAAACAGTCATGTTCAACTTGGCGATAAGTAATTCTTTATTCTGAGACACTATTTTTTAAATATTTTTTTATAAACAGCTGTTACTTGCTTAAACATCTTTCTAGTGGTGCAGGCCCCTCCCTCAGATTTGTAGGTGCACAAGAAATAAATAGGTTAAAAAAGAAAACCCAACCTAACCTAAGTTGTGTGTGTATGAAAGAATGTATTCTTTGTTCTGGGATTACAATATTGATATGCTATAATTTCATGTGCTTTGTAAAATTGTTACTTCTTCGTCCCTTGAAATGCATATTAATACTATCTTCCCATCTTATTTATTTATTTAGTGTTCTGTCTGGCGACAGGTCCATATGAACAGGATCCTTCCATCCTTTTCTCGGACTGGGACCTGTTCATATACGTTCTTGGCAGATGATCCAGAAGTGGTTTGCCATTGCCTTCTTCTGTGTGTGAATGGAGTAATTGTTGGGATGCCACGGAGGAAAACTCCGTGTTGCCTAGACCACGGCCTTGCCCAACACAAGTTATAAATTCGGGCACCGCCGGGAATCGAACCCGAGACCCCAGGATTACAAGGCCAGCGTTCTAACCGCTAGACCACCGAGTTGGTGTTTCCGGGCATCTCTTCCATATGATGTCTTTATTTATCCAATCAGATGACAAAAACGTCGAAAGGAAACTTTGCATTTATGACAAGTAAAGTTGTTTATGATTTCCGCGAATTATTTTCACAGTTGTTTCGCCCTCACTGTTATTATTAACTATTATTACGGTAGCGAGTGTTGTAATTTCCGAGAATTTATTGATTTATGAAGAATTTTATAGACGTAAGGATGGTCAGTCTTTGTTTTCCAGCGACTTCTATTGTAAAACTCAAGTATGAATGTTAAAAGAGACAGCTGTAAGGGTCGTAAGGCCGACACCGAATACGTCAGGCGCTTTCTTGCGATTTCGCAACACTGTACATACGAGTAGTCGCCATTCTCTGCTACTCGCTTGGGAAAAGAACCTCAAGTTTACTGGTTCCCGACTTTTCCACCGCCAGTGGCACGTTTTTTTTTTAAAGATTCCGTCTGGCCATCGGGGGGTCCGCGCGGTCTGAGGCGTGGGCCTTGTGCCGCTTGGTTCGAATCCTGCTCAAGCCATGGATGTTTGTCCGCGTTTTTCTGTGTTGTGTTGTCCTGTGTACGGGTGGAGGCCTTGCGACGGGCCGATCCCTCATCCAAGGAGTCCTACCGAATGTCTATTGATCAAGCCAACGTAAAGTTGGGACCCGCAATGCTCAGGCACTGGCCATCAGACTTTTGACGTAAATACGTCTATAAGGAAGGGTCATTCGACAAAAAAGTGTAACCTGGTTACCTAGGAAACGTCGTGTTTACTCGGCATTGTTGTTACCTAGGAAACGTTACATTTCATTACATTACCTTACTTTACATTACATTACATTCAGCTACCACAGACCCATCTTAAGCGTAACTAATTCAAATTAAATAAGCAATGTCTACAGCCACGGTGGTCTAGCGGTTAGAACGCTGGCCTTGTAATCCAGGGGTCTCGGGTTTGATTCCCGGCGGTGCCCGAATTTATAACTTGTGTTGGGCAAGGCCGTGGTCTAGGCAACACGGAGTTTTCCTCCGTGCCATCCCAACAATTACTCCATTCACACACAGAAGAAGGCAATGGCAAACCACTTCTGGATCATCTGCCAAGAACGTATAATATAAACTTCCTTTCCGTATAGACGTATTTACGTCAGATTCTCCGGAACCGTGGTTCCACTATCACTTTTTATTGAACAGAAATGAACTCGTTTTGACCATAAAACGATGTACTGAAAACTGACTGAGAGGAATGAGGAATTAAGATTTCTTCTGTTTCGTAGCGTGATCGTTGCTCCAGCAGTTTCCAGTTATAGCGAGATGATTATTTTGTAGGTCTGTCGGGAATAATGCTGTGTCACATGTGCAAATATGTCTTTTGCAGCGTCAGATTGTTATTACAATACGCGTGTTAAATTCTCTGGTTGTTACAAAACTGAAACGAACGTGCCTCGTTCGGCTTGCCGTACATGCAGGTGCACCGCGTTATTCCAGATTCTTCTTTCACGTATCATTCTTTCATCCGGCTCAACTTACGCGTCGTAAAAGTGACCCGGTCGCCGGTCGTATCCGGCCCGAGACCACTTGTAACCAGCTCGAGAAAATTATGTTGGTTTGTTACTACAAACACATTCATTTTTCCTGCTCTTAAGGGTTAAAAAGTGATAGTGGAACCACGGTTCCGGAGAATTTGACGTAAATACGTCTATACGGAAAGGAAGTTTATATTTTGTTTCCTAGGTAACAACAATGCTGAGTAAACAGATGAGGTTTCCTAAGTAACATAACAATGAAGTTACACTTTTTCGTTTCCCTTTTTCGTAACACTTTTTCGTAACACTATTTCGTAATAATTTTTCGTAACACATTTTTGCCGAATAACACTGACCCTAAAATATAGACGTATTTACGTCAAAAAAGAGTCATACTGCTTTTCGTACACATGCTATTGTACCTCAAATTAGCCTACAATTGCCTCCTGAATTAATAATCCTATCATACGACGCTATATAGTCCGACCTCTAGGCAGCGTTGTTAAATAAATAAATAAATACATATTATAAATATGGTGTGTAGGAAGTGTCTGTGTCCTAATTTCGATGTCGTGCTTATTTTTGGTTGTCAATAAAGGCGTTTCCTTCCTACAGCTACCAAAATTAATTACTGATTAGATTTTGTTATAGAGATAACCGCCCTGGTATTAGTCTAATTACCCGATGTATATATTTTGAGGCTTTCAGGGCGAACAGACTCAATAACATCTAATTATGTGTCGTATTTGTGTTCATAATTGCCAGCACATATTTTCGTTCAGAAATTAGTCGTGATGGAAAGTGTTGGGGTATATTCTTACCTTTTTTATTTTTGGACGCCATATATTTTTCGGCAAGACCTCGTCCGTAAGGTAGTCGAGGCCTTTCTGATATATCGATTTCAGTTATGGAAACGAGATATCGATTTCATGGGATTGAAAGAAAGACGATGTTAATGAGATTGCGGGGTCCTCACCATCAATGTAAGATAGGAGGGTGGGTACTTGGAAGGGCATTTTGGTGGCGATTTTGATTTGGAGGGTCCAAGTTTCTCAAACAGTCGCAAGATTTCGAATGACGAGTAAGCGGAAGGTTCATTATGAAAGTTCGTGAGAGTGAAATTTCGTAAAAACGAGGACGTACTGTACTCCTTTGCATTCGGGAGGTTCCTGGCTCTAATACTGGTTCGGAGACTTTTTTTTTTTCGATTGAAGAATTTTATGAGCATCATTTCCTCCTCGCAAATGCTGTGTGTCGTGCTTTGAAACAGGCCCGACGCGTCATTCTAAACACTTGCCACGTATTAGTGGATACAAACGTTTCGGATGAATATACTGCCTCCATCTTCAGGATCTATGATATTTATTCTTTTATTTTTATTCTATGTTAGTTTACCTTCTTCATCTGAAGAATCATACTATTATTGCCTTTTATTTCGAATAATTCTTGTTTATTGTGTTGGTTTTGTGACAGATTTCTTAATTATTTGTCCCACACGAGCGTTCTCCGTTTGCCCTTTGTATATTAATGGCGTCGTGACATTCGCTCATCGTGGTTGTCTTATATTTGCGTCTTCTTAAATAATTTGTCTACGTATTTCCTTGAAAGGTCATCCCCAGATAACCAGCTTCTACAGCCAGTCTCCCAAAACTTGAAAGTCGTGCCGTGATAATTGTTTTGCCACTCCCTGTATTACTGTAGTGTTTTATAAACTGATAAAAAAGGATCACTGAACTCTACCAACTGTAAAATTCCATTACGTCACAGACGTGTCGACCTGTGCCAGTGTATACAGATGGAGCGTACACGTCATTGGGGTTAAACCCTTTTACGATTTGATCAGAAAGCGTGGGCAGTTGCATAGAAGCTAATTTTGTAAAACAATAAACGGAGAAATTGGGTCGGTGCAGCATCAGTTTTAGTGGACTGATTTATTGAGAACCCTGACCTGGTTCCGTTTTAAATGATTTGTGCAGATGTTCTAAAGTATGAGAGAAAAGCATTTAGTTACCGAATTTATTAATAATATAAAAAGAAAAGATATCCCAGTTTTCTCTCTTTTTTTTTTAAGTATACGATATATACAAAGATTTGCATAACATTTTAACGTGGACGTTGTGACATATAGGTGATTATTCAATATTCCTATTCATAAATTCCGTACACTCGATATTACGACGATCCCTTAAAATCGTTAGGTAGAATGATGACGTCATGACACATGTTACTCTGCACAGGCGCATCACTGACCAAACATTCAGGTGTTATGTTCATTTTTCGCGTTTAATAATTACCTTTTTCAATAAAATCTGGTAGATACCATACTTCACAGTGACTGCTCCAGATACATAATTTATAACTTCTCCGGTTGGTAATACGAACGTGACGGTTGCTTGAATTCGTGACGTGAATGGTGATGACGTAATTGTCCATGATCCTCTGCGCATGCGCGTACCTAACCTAACACAACTTGACGTAAACATGACCGCTTCATCGGTCATATCCATCGTCACGCATTAAAACACTCAAGAATGACGGGACGAATTTCCGTGAATTTTCTGTGGACGTTACTTTGTTTGAGAAAAGTAAAGCACATTTTAATTATTACTAATGTCACGACATTTAATGTGGGCGTTCACTGTTTGAAGCATCCTCATTGCTTTCCGGTGAGTTTCTCGCAGATGTGGTTGCCTCGGAGGTTTATAGGCGTCTAGGAATTAGACGCCTTGCTGGTCCACGGGCTACGTCACCACACTATTATTCTCGCATTAATTAAAACAGTAATTTCATTCATAATTATAATAACGGAATGCGGCAATGCAAACGTAAAACTTCGTTTTTCGGGGTTGAGCAGCGTCGAGTGTTAAAAATGATGTTTCGGCATTCATATTAGTTGCAATTTTCAGGGTGTTTTGCTGATGTGGAGTTTCTTTTTTTACTTTTATATGCCATGAAACATTATTTGTAATAGGCGGAGCGGGATGAAACTAGGATAATAATAGCATAAAGAACGAAGAAATAAGGGATGTGGTCCCATGGTGTAATGGTTAGCACTCTGGACTCTGAATCCAGCGATCCGAGTTCAAATCTCGGTGGGACCTGTAGTAAAATTTTAGTTTTTATTTGGTACGGATAAAAGATAGTATGTTCTATGATCTTTCTTTTGCAGAAAAGAGTTTTAAAGCATCAGTGTTGCCATGTTTTACGTACAGTATTTTTAATGTATCTCTAGAATATATGAGTTATAATAAATGGAACAGTAGATGGCAGCAGAAGCCACGAGATTCATGAATGCTCGTGTGAAGTAGCGCCGTGTTTCAAATCGTACAGACACGGCTGTTCAGTCGGTAAAAGTAGTACTCCTCGTTCGCATCTTTAAATTCATAATCCCCGCTGCTTCATGTAAGGACGCTGTTGTCCACGTTAGATTTTAGTTCGTCAGTGGTTCACTTTTGTGTAACGCAGACAGTAACCATTTTGGGTTTTAGCGCTGTGTAGTGTTGTCGAAGTTCACCGTCGTTTCAGAGGTACTTGCTGCCTCCATCATCATGGCTGTCGTCCTTGCCGCCATGATAACATCAAATTATACAAAATAATGTCAAGAGATTGACAAAATTAAATTCGAATCAGCATATATTTTTTGTTATATATCCAGGAAATAAATCTTAAGTAACGTGTTTTGACGAGATCCACAACCTACATCGCACTGATGATGGAGACAGAAGGGACCTCTGAAATGTCTGTAAACTTATACAAAGTGTGAAATGGTTGGCTGTGGAGTGAACGACTGAAGTTCGAATTGTAACGGTAGCGTATTTTTCTCTCTTCGTCAACACGTTGTCAATGACTCAGAGTCCCATTCAGAGGGAACAACGAGCTCTCTCTCTATGTTCATCTAGTGCGAAGGAATTGGAGCGGAACGCGGTCATACGCCTACTTCTGTTCCGTGCTTTAGAATGCGTGGATGTTGACTTCCACTGTCTGCAAACGCTGTCGTGGCTTTGAGCATGGCCACAGTGACACATTTCCATTTTTTGACGTAAATACGTCTATATTTTAGGGTCAGTGTCATTCGGCAAAAATGTGTTACGAAAAAGTGTAACTGCATTGTTATGTTACCTAGAAAACGTCATCTGTTTACTCGGTATTGTTGTTACCTATAAAACATTACATTACCTTACCTTACATTACACTTCATTACATTAGCGGTCAGAACGCTGGCCTTGTAATCCTGGGGTCTTGGGTTCGATTCCCGGCGGTGCCCGAATTTATAACTTGTGTTGGGCAAGGCCGTGGTCTAGGCAACACGGAGTTTTCCTCCGGGGGCTTCCCCGGTTTCTCCGTGACATCCCAACAATTACTCCATTCACACACACAGAAGAAGGCAATGGCAAACCACTTCTGGAGCATCTGCCAAGAACGTATATGAACAGGTCCCAGGCCGAGAAAAGGATGGAAGGATCCTGGTCATATGGACCTGTCCTCAGACAGAACACTAAATAATAATAAAACCATTGTTACACATTTTCGTTTCACTTTTTGTCGTATGACACTGACCCTAAAATATAGACGTATTTACGTCAAAAAATTAAGCCTGCTTTAAGATAAATAATAGGGTGTAGGCCCAATCACTGTTACTCTGTGAGTCATATGAAACCAATAAATAAGGGTAAAGAGGTGGTTTACTGATTTTTGAATCACCTGGTACTAGTTACAACTGGCTAAGTGTCGGTAGAGTGTATAACACCGTAATGTTATTAACAGTAGATTCGTTTATACGCTGTTCCTCGCTGTACAGCAAAGCCTACTATAGTTGAAAAATGTTTATTGTCCCATTGTTGATTTATTGCAACTGAAATCTCATTGTTGCGAGGTTAGTCACACTAAAGATAGAAGGTTGGCTGTCTTCTGGGTTGTTACTCCGTAAATGTAACAGATTACACGGCAGAATAATCCAGAAAATCATCCATATTCACGTCACTGCTGAAATCTCAGATCTTACAAGCACAGAGAATTCTTTACGTTCATCTTTTTGCAATTTCTGCGAGGAATTCATGGACTTAAATAAGCAAAGTCTTAATCAAACTTTACTCAATTGTAAAGCATGTATAAAGGAAATATTTAGAATAAAGCCAATATATAAACTTCCTTTCCGTATAGACGTATTTACGTCTAATTCTCCGGAACCGTGGTTCCACTATCACTTTATAAATCTGAACATTGTCTTAAAGTGGTTTGTACTCCAGATTCTTATTCGCGAGGTTTCGGGTTAAAATCTCTGCCCGGAGAGGCTTATCCTGACAGTTTCCTTGAGTCCCTACGGGAATGCCGGGATAGTGCTTTAGATTTGGCCACTACCACTTAATTTACTATCCTCATTCCATGTTATAAAGTCTGAGCTACTGAAATCGTCCTGAAATAAATTAAATTGTTTTAAATAAGTTTTGTAATATGGAATATGTCTCAACAAAGATCATTGGTTTTCTTGTCATGAGAGCGCGTAAGTCTCTGGTAAATAAACGGACCGAAATACGTTTTTGGAAAGATAATTGAGAATAAAAATTTTATTTAAATGTTCCTTGAATTTAGTTAAGAACTTAATACGTTCTTATAACTGGCAAATATCGGGCGGGTTGCATATTAACTGTACCATGCAAAATGTGTACATACTTTTTAGTGTGTCATTATTTAAAATTGTGTATTCTTAACTCTGGTGCAAAAGAGTAAATATACGTTTAGTTCCGACGCCATATTATATTTCACAATGTAACTTACACAGAATGACCTAAACTACATGCTACCTCTTTCAACGTTGTTGGCAATTCAATTTTGACAGTTCACTCTCTGGCAAGACCCAGTATCATTTATAATTCTAAATACCAATTGAAGAAAAATGTTGTAGAATTCGAGGCCACATTTCTCAGGATTTTTCTGTCACTGTTGCTGATTCCCTACGTTTGAAATTGTCCCAGGAATAAGCACCTAGAAATGAGCGCACATCTGGTGCAGTGTTTTAAAGACTGCTCTTAACTTTCTTCCAGATGCACACCTGTTTGGCTCTATCCTAAACATTTATTCTCATTATTTACGTGGAGAGAGTCCTTCAGGACTTCCTTATGTATTTTCCTGCAAGGAAGAAATGTTGACGTTTTATCAAATCGTGACTGAGGACGTCGATATTTGGAGTCAAAGAATCAACTCAGTTCCGTAAAAAGAAAACTTCTTCTTCTCTTTATGGTCATACCAATTACGAGATGAAACATAAGACAGCATTTAATGCTAAGAAACACCTCTTCTAGAAAGCCAGTGTAGATTCTCCTCCCATTGAAAGCAGTGAATTAATCCGTAAAAGGGAATATGATTTCTTCGTTCAGTAGGCGTGAATTAAGGCTTGATTCCGGACTGTTAGATCGAGTCGTACCAGAAGATGTAGAAATGTTGAGATCTGGAGAACTTGCAGCCAAACGCAAGAGTTCTTCTGACGCTGAAGACACGGAGGTGTTCGATCCATGCGCGCTCGTGATTCCTTCTGGAGGAATATTAGGTTGGTAAACGTGCGAGGAGGTGGAAAGGCTGGTTCGGTCCCTTGGTACTCCAGCCAGTGCTGCCAGTTGGTACACCTGCTGGAGGAATCCCGACGCCATGACGGTGTGCTGAGGCGCTATCATAGAGTCGACCATGACGCCCAGACGCACCGTATCACCATACTTCATCAGCGTCAGGGACAAACCTGTCAACAGGGTGAACAGTTAAGCTCTGCAGCTGCTGTTTGGCCGGGCTACGAAGTGGTTCTGCCAGGAACCTGAAAACAGTATCACTATTTGCCATTATGTAACATAATTTGCGTAGTTTTGGAGGCACGTATGTTGTGTTCTAGTTAACTTCACAGATTAAAAAAAAAACAATTGAAATGTGGCGTTTTATATTATATCTTGTAAGACTTGAGGTTCTCACAGCGGTGAGTATGAAGATTTCCGTCTTCTGGGTTGTTGCGCTGTGTAGTCTGGTCGATGTTAACCAACGTTTCGGAGGTCATACTGCCTCCGTCATCAGGGCGATGAGTATGAAGATTTC
>NW_019060638.1:152133-164061 GCF_000696155.1 Zootermopsis nevadensis | reverse complement strand
GGCCAGACTTTCGGTTTGTTTTGCCAGGATGTGTGGTCACCGGAATTGTGTTCCGTAGACCTTCGCTGGTCTATCGTTTTGTTTTCTCGTATGCTATCAGGGAAAGTCGTCTCACTATACGCCATGGAGGCGCTTGGTGGGGTGAGTGATCAGCCTTATCCTTGCCACACTTTAACCCCGGTACCCATTGGATAGGAGGCTGGGGGGTGGACCCCAGAGCGGATCCGGAGACAGCTTGGAATGTGTTGGCGTAGATGGGAGGATAATATTAAAATTTATTCTGAAGAAAGAATGTAGGAAGTGTAAAGGTGGCAGTTTGTGAGGAATTGTGCCGTTTAGTCTCGTAGAATTTGACTGGCGTTTCAGAGGTGTTTGCCGCCTCCATCATCAGGGCTGTGAATACTCACGTGTCTTTGGGGGAGGGGGTAATAATACAGACCAGAATTCACCACTGTTGGTAGAACATGTAATAAATGGATTCCTGTCACTAATGAAAGTGTTTTATGCAAAAAGTCAGTCACGTACTGCTTCAACAAATTACGGTAAAATGTGAATTGTTGAATTAAATAAAGCATTTCTTCAGATGCAAAGTGGATTATGTCACAGAGAGAAATAATTGTTAGCTGTGCCGGTATGTACCAGTCATTTCAGTGACGACGGTCCAAACGGTTATGATTAACCCGTGACATCCAAACCAGTTTTGCCGGGCATAAATTTCGTATCGCGGTTTTCAACCTGACTAAGAACCTTATGCCACTCCAGTGGCTCTGACGGCAGTGAAATCTATATTCACGTGATCAATTGGCGATCCTCAACTGATGGTGTGTGATGATAACTGACCAGAAATGCTAGAATGTTATGATAAATCCGATAAGATAAGTTTATTACGTTGCGATATGATGAAGCATGAGCAGATTAACCCTTTGAAACCGAAGCTCGTACCACAAAGAAAACACAAAATATTCACTAATGCAAACCTCAACTACTTATCGCTGTTTGAAGAAATAATGATTGTTTACAGTGAGAATCATATGAAACACTTTAGTACAAAATTATTAGTCACGGGTTGTTGAAGCAGGTGGTACATATAGTTACCATTCTTGAAACTAAACTGACAATTGTGTTTTCTTGGCATAGTTCCTTCCATAAGGATGATTAGCCAATTACATGCACTTATTTAATATTAGTTTGTTGCATCAACAGCCAGATGACCAATTAAAGATAATAAGATACGGTTGTTGATTTTATTTAGTGTTCTGTCTGACGACAGGTCCATATGAACAGGATCCTTCCATCCTTTTCTCGGACTGGGACCTGTTCATATACGTTCTTGGCAGATGATCCAGAAGTGGTTTGCCATTGCCTTCTTCTGTGTGTGAATGGAGTAATTGTTGGGATGCCACGGAGGAAAACTCCGTGTTGCCTAGACGACGGCCTTGCCCAACACAAGTTATAAATTCGGGCACCGCCGGGAATCGAACCCGAGACCCCAGGATTACAAGGCTAGCGTTCTAACCGCTAGACCACCGTGGCGGTGATAAGATAATAAGATAAGATAATAATGCAGTACGACCAGCGAGATGGCAGCGTCAACGTATTTTCCGTACGTCTATGTAGGTTAAATGTAATATTAGGAAGTAAAAGTACTGATAGATGAAGATAATCTGAGGCAGATAAATTGTTAATTGATGAATCAAAGTTATTTCTACTGCACATCTTCGTAATCTGCGCCCGTAAGATACTTATTAATCTCACATTCTTATCGGCTTTCCTGATAGCCGTTTCACAGTCGAAATTTTGTATGTATTTCTTGTTTCCGTCACATAAGTTACATGTCCATCCAATCATTTCATTATTGATTTACGTACCTCAAATGTACTGTGTGACCTTCCGGATTACGAAGCCGTCCATGCCTTTCGGCGTCTAACATCAAGTAATGATAGTTGAGCGTTCAAGCACCTTCTGCCTCAACTTGCAAGCATTTTACTAACATGAACCCTGCACCTGGCAATTGATACCGGTGAAATCGTCACACAGTTATGTCGTTATCCTCAGCGACTGAACCGCAGAACGGCGTTGTCTGACAGGAAGACGTGTTTTGTAAACTGGGACACCAGCGGGGCCGGAGCGTTTGTGTCAATCGTGTTAGCCCGGTTAACACTTAAAAAAATAAAAATTCTGCCTCAATTTCGTTGTTAAGTGGTCAGCCAACTGTATTAGCCGTCACTAAATTGCATGGCTGAAGGTCACAAACGTGTCCCATCCAAAGTTTTTGATATTTAGGTTTCCAATGGGCCCAATTTTTAACCTTTCGCAGTGCAATTACAAAGTGGAAATATTAAGAGAATGAAGTTTTATGTCCGTTTTAAAGAGTTTCACTGTTCCACTTATTTCCACGGATCGCTCATAGATACCGCCACCAGATCAATAGCCAAAGGATGTGTCGTTTATTGACACTCATAATCAGCTCGCAGATTACCAAGTTTAAAACGTTATGTAACTGATTTTAACTGGTTGAATCCGTTTCACAAATTGAAGTAAGAGACTGATCTCAAAATTACTGCACAAGAAACTCTAAACAATGAACACTAGACTGGTTTTACATTGGCACTTAAACTGTGTTTTTAATTTTTTTTAGATTGTTTGTTTCTAAAATTAGGTAACACGATATCCTGACCACTGCAGAACGCATTAGAATTAGTATTGTGTCACAGACAAACTTTAATCAACATACACACAACATTCCATGTGCTGAAACATGTGCACTGCTGTGGTAAGAGAATTTGTCTTCGAAACTGGGGCGTTAAGAGCTATTTTCAAGATGAATCCGTAGGCCTCGACATTTCACAGTCGATTAATCGCTTGCATCTCACCGCGGAGGCCCCCCAGGGCAGTCCATGTGGGGATTTGTGGTGTACAGAGTGGCACGAAGACATTTTTCTCTCTCCGAGGACTTTCTCCTGTCAGTATAATTCAGCGGATGTTCCAGATTCACTCATGAGCTCTAGGATGGACAGTGGATCCGTTAACGGCTGCATTTCAACAAGGACGTAGTCTCATCCGATCATAGAAGAGGAATCCATGCCAATCGTAATCCACTTTATGGATTGTATCAATCGAAACGGATTGCTAAGATGATAGAGTTGCGTCATATTGTGAAAATATATATTTAATTAATTAATCTTGTCCGTCTAATCACAATTTAAAATTTAAAATTAAGATAATTAAAATACCATGTGATGCTCCTTATCGAAACATTCGATTTACATTTGGAACATCACTTTCTCACTACATGTTTCGGTTCTTAGATGATGCTGTTTTTATCTAAATTGTCGGTGGACTGTAATGATTTTTAAGTGTGTAGGCCTAATGGTTAAAAGCGGTAGTTAATTTCCAATTTGATGGTTAGTCTACCCAGTGTGTACACTCATACATTTCGTTACGATACGAGTAGACACAAACGTTTCCCCATACTCTGCCTGAATTGAAACATTTAAAGTTTTGTTACTAATGAATAGAAAAATAGACATTATGTATGGTCTAAATACTTTTAACAGCCTACCAATCACTTTGTTATCAACTGACAGATTGTTTAACTTACTTGCACTCGTTAAAGCAGAGACGAAGTGAACACTTCTATTCTTCCCAAGATGTTTGTACTTTATGTGGATCGATTGTAGTCACGATTATGTTGATGAAAATGGTAGCATGAACTCCAAATCCTTTTCCTTTAAACAAATAAGTTGTTACTGATAACAGCGACCGTGACCCGTTTAAATATGTCGGAAAGAAGCACGTTTGCAAATGATACCTCGTTTTGCAGTGTTTCTAGAACACCTGCGGCTTAGATATGACATAGAAGTTATTGAAGCCTGTGGCTGTTTACGTCCAAGGTGTTGTATTAAATGCGTTTTATATTGTATCTAACATATTTGTTTAATTTTGTTTTATTTGTTTAAATCTTGTCAGTCTGATCACAATAAAATTCCTATCAAATATTAAAATATTACTATAATTAACATTTAAATATTTAAAATATATTAAAATGATGTTCTCTATCGAAATGTTCGATTTACATTAGAGATCATCATTTGATATCCGATAAATATCTGACTAAAAGTTGCATTTAAGAAATTATATTTAAGTTTATATAATTTTATACACCTGAAGATGGTTCTTTTAGAATTTAAACATGTCGTGTAAAAAGTGATGTTCTAATGTAAATCGAACATTTCGATAGAGAACATCATTTTAATTTATTTTAAATATTTAAATGTTAATTATAGTAATATTTTAATGTTTAATAGGAATTTTATTGTGATCAGACTGACAAGATTTAAAAAAAATATATATTTATCACAATATGACGCAACATTATCATCTCATTGTATCTAACCTCAAAGGCATAATTCTTGTCCTTTAGTGTTTGCTGTTGGAATTCAGTGTGAAACTTCGGCCATCTTCACCCTGAAGATGGCAACTGCATTGTTTGACCAAAATGTAAAAAAAACTCAACATTCGACTGACGTCGAAGGAACACATTCAAAAGCATATATCAAAGTATCAGAACTCACACATTGGGGCATTTATGTATCAGTTTGAACCGGTTCTTAAGAACTCGCTGGTTCAGACGTCGTTAGTTTAGAGATTTGAATTTATATTCGGCATAAATGCGGTTAGATTCAAGGCCTTATAATAAAATTGCGTTCTGTTTTATTGCTCGCTCTCCACCTACTTCAAGGCTCAGGGAAGTGAATGATCATTGGTCTAAAAATTGTACGCGAAAGAAAGGTTGTCACGCTGGTAAGAATTGTGCTGTTGTTCTGGGTTGTGACGCCGTGCCTTTAGGATGGAGGCATTATGTTTCTCCGAAACGTCGGTATCTACCTACGAGGTGCGATCGAAAGGTTTCCAGACTGCGCGTATAAAAACCCGTACACTTATCTCAGGTATTAAATTCATCCATCACCCTCGAAGTAGTTCCCCTGGGAGTGAACACAACGATCCCAGCGCCGCTGTCAAGCCTGGAAGCATCCCTGGAAATCTTTCTTTGTCAGCCTGTCAAGCACCATCTGCGATTCTGCCTGAATCTCTTCTATCGTC
Source organism: Zootermopsis nevadensis (assembly GCF_000696155.1). The sequence goes on along the minus strand of NW_019060638.1, from coordinate 158,958 downwards.
TCAAATCTCCTTCCCTTTAGCTGAATTTTCATCTTTGGGAAGAGGAAGAAGTCACACGGAGCTTAGAAAGGAAGTTGGGGTCGGTTCTTGCAAGATCTTTGAGCTCCTGACAAACGAGAAGTCGATTCTGCTTCTGGTCCTCAGACAGGATGCGTCGCATGTGGAGTTCTTCCTTTAGAATCAGCTGACAGGTCCCATAGCCTATCCCAACAATGTCGGACAAGTCGTTTATGGTACGACGTCGATCTTCGTGAATGGCCTGCCGACTCTTCGTAACATTTTCGGGCGTTGTGCTCGAAGATGGTCGTCCAGAACGCTCGTCATCATCGACAGCGGTTCGGCCATTTTTAAAACGTGAATGCCACACAAAAGTTTGTGCACGACCCATTGCGGCCTCCCCAAATGCTTGCTTTAGCATTTCATAGGTTTCTGTAGCCGTTTTGGCGAGTCTTTGGCCAAATTTGATGCACACGCCATTCCGAAATCGCAGGAGGGGCGGTGTAATGCCCTACCAAAACGCCCGTAACTAAGAAACAAATGCTAATTCGATGATGCCGGCTGGCACACTGATTCACTATGAATGTAGGCCGCACCCCCTAGCGGCAGAAGCTCGTACTACATCCGGTTCGCCCTCTATTGACACAGTCTTGAAACTTTCCGATCGCACCTCGTATGAGTTCACACGGCGTCACAACCTGTAACTCCATCATCTTGTTCATGTCTTTTCAGTTGTGACATCGTGTGGTGCCTCCCCAGAGGGGTTAACTACATGAGATCTGAGGTTCTCACGTAAACAAATCTCTCTTTACGGCGTCAGAACTCACATGAACACCATGAACGTAGGCCTCAATGCCGAAGTCTTTATGGTTCCAGTATTTATACGTTTGACACATCAAACGTGTGTATATTTTGAAACGCTGTGCTTAGTGTCTGGGCAGCATTTGTGTAACCTGACTTTTTGAGACGGGTGATGAACGACTTCGATTCTGAGCGTGCGCACAAGTAACGTAGACAAACCGTTGTTAGTAGCGTGTCGAAGAAGTTGCCGTATAGCCAGGCGTTAAGTCTCGTGTTCTCACAAGAATTTGCAGACGAGTTGAATGCTCATCTTTATGAGTGACCGGTGAGTGTAAATGATGAGGCTTAAATAATTAAACGTGCGGGACTTTACAGTATAAAGAATTCAAAGGCACTGAACTCTCACTTTAAACATATTCCACTATTTCCATATTTTGGCCTACGGTTTGTCGTAAAATTTCTCAGCTCCTCGTATAGCATCTTTACTCCTCTTAACATTAACTGGATGCTGTTTGTACAGTTTTCACTCACCCCCAACAGGAACAGTTTCTGAAGACACGGGGTTCGAAACCATTCTGCTTTGTATGTGGACAGTGCACCTGGCTCGTTCCGGCAAGGTCCTTTAAGAGTCCTCTTTCTCCTGGGTACCGACAGCTCCAGCCAGTCCGTTGGATTGACAAGTTAAACCCCGTCACCCTTCCGACGTCAGATGTCGGACACACCCTCCAGCCATAATACCATCGTCTCACACCTCCGTCTTCCACTTTCCGCAGGAGTTTGTATATTTGAACGCAGTTACGAATACATTAACAGCTAAAGCTGATAAGAAGGGGTTCGTATTTTGGAAAATTTTGAGGAAATGAAGTCAGAATGGCCATCGGATGATTCTCGTCTCCAGTTCATACGTGCGTTGTCTCTACGATTCGACCTCGCTTCTGCGGGGATACGAGTATTTATGATGTAATACTTTCTTCAGAAGATTCCATCTGTAAATAGAGTACGGAAGAAAGCGTAAAAATGTAATGTTAAAATATAAAACATTGACACAAATGATTAATGTACCACGGAGGAAAACGTCCAGTGTTATGAATTTCCATTGAATAAATTTTGTATTGAACTTGAAAATGTTACGTCATCGCAGAGCGTCCCCATGTTGATTAGCTTTGCACGAAAGTTTCGAGTGCATGTTATATATGTGGTCAAAATATCTCACCGGAATTGGTTGATTGCCTACAAGATTACACTATCGGGCCAGGAAAGTCTTGCTTGAATGCACAGTGTTGTAATGCTCTGATAAACTGCATTGTTGTTAAATACACAAAGTTTCTTAAGTAGGTTTCGATATTTTCACAGTGGTGAGTCCGTGCGTCTGTGCAACTGAAACGGGTTATATTACTCGTACGCTGGTGAAGACTCGTAAAAGTGCCTTTGTGTTGTTGTTGTTAACAATCACGGATGTTTACTCTGTAGTGCATGTTTGTACACGTCATATTTTTTAACGGACGCAAAAACTCTGATAAAATCATCAGCGCCATCTTGTAGGAGACTTGAAGACAAACGAGAGTATGTAATATCACATGTCGAAATGCTGCATAGAACAGATGACAGCCATTGATTGCCGTATCTTTGATAGTCCTGGATGTTTGACAGATTTAATGTTCTGTTTGTTTATCTTATCTTGAATACGAGATTGTATTCTAGAAAGTCGTTATTTCGTGTTATCTGCTACAGTACATCATTCCGCCATTACTCAGAACTCCTATCATCTAGTTATTTGGGACACAGCATATTTCTACCAGGCAACAGCTTTAATCATATAAGATGATATTATTAAAAAGCATACGCTGGCCGCTTAAAACACATCGTCGGGCTGCGGATTAAGAACCTCTATTTACGGACATGAAACAGGGTGGGTAGTCTTAGTGGAGTATTTTTTTTAAAGTCACCGAAATTCGTGTCAAAACTGCTTGACGACTGTCCCCAGGCCTTTCTGGAAATGTTTCTCGGTAAGAAGGGATTAAGTAGAACGTAATTTGTAGTGAATAAGTCCTTACATATCTCCAACGCTTCGTCAACTGCTTGTGATTGTTTTTTTTTATGAGAAATAGACTGGAAATGATTACGAATGGTGAAGAGATAAGAGAAATTGTCTCTGCTACATGGAGTCGGGTGTCTTTCTCGATTCATTACTAATAATCATCCCATGCTACATCCGGTAATATTAGTTTTTACATAACCATCGATTTGTTTAGACTCGTAAAAGAATCGGAGAGGTACACGGATTTGCAGACCTATAGATTTACGTAACTATCTGTCTAGCTACATAACAAATCTCAAGGAGAAAGGCAAATAAGACCATATTCGTCGATAGATAACGGTCTGTGATAACATACTTGTCAGCGATCTCAAATAAAGGCAGAGGCACTCCTAACTAAATCATCATAAGCGTTCAGAAAGCGACCAATTTCTTCTCTCCTCGAAAACAGCGTGGTTTAATGATCTCAGTTGGCTTTCTTTTACTTTCTTTTACATTGTTGTCGACGAAAAATCACCATAACAAGTTCTGAAGCTGTTCGGTAATAATTAAAACATTTTATACAACCCGTTTGTGACGTACGCGGAGGACGACGACGAGAATGCAACACACTGCGCATGCGCGTGTAACAAAGCGGTGCAGAACACTCAGATGCTAGCTAGCAAACGGGAGGGTGAGATGGTTTGTCGTTGAGGTAATGGCAGTGTTTGTGGATGCTGATTTGTACAGCCAAGACCACGAAATCCGTGTATCTGTTGGGTGTGTACACCAAGTGAAGTGCTCTGTCTTGTTTTGAGGTCATGTGGCGATGATGTGCAGGCTTCCAGCGTACAAGTGTGTTGAAAGGTGTGTTCTACAGGATGAACGTGAGTCGACATAGAAGTGAACAGCTGACTAAAAGATGTGCCACGCAGTGCCTTACAGATATCGTTATATTTTGCCATCATATAACATCACATTTGAAGCAAGTGACATTGCTATTTTTAATATGTAGTGCAGCAGGTGGACTGAGTGCGTTTAAATTCCTTATAAGATGCTCTCTTTTGGTCTTTGTCTGACATATTATTGTTGTTATTATATTATCCAGTCGGTACGTTCTGAAACATGTTTGTTTGCTCAACAAAATTTTTTGTTTTTTCAAGATGCGAAAGCTACCTGCATTAAGCCCCCCCCCCCTTTTTGTAAGCGCCAAAACATGCCCACAAAATGTGTAAATTGTGACGAGTGACGTTAGAACAAAGAGGAAGTTTGTCTTAAAACGTAGAAGTTGTGTTATGAAAAGAAGAATGCGTCGCTGGAATTTTACTCTTTGTTTGACTGCAGTGTGCGCGCTGTTTGTTGTAATGCTGTGGGTGACCGTAACGGATGACACAGGGAGTATCATCGGCGGCAGTTTTCTCTACCGTATTGCTGCACCTGTCTTAACCCTAGGGAGCACCAGTAACCTCAGCGATGTTAATACTAACGGCATCTCTTGTTACGATGACGAAGCTAGCAACACCGTCGAGGAAATTACTTCGTCTGTATCCCCGCCTCCGACGAAAGGGAAGAGTATATTCTTTCACGAAACTTCTTGTGCGTCTAGTACTCAAGATGGCATCGTATTGACAGCGAGACAGGCATGCGCTGTTGAATCTGCCGCCAAAATGAATCCAGACTTGGAAGTTTATTTATTATTTACAGCGCCCATTAATTTACGAAATTCTACACTGAAGAACAAGATTGTTACTCAGTTGTTATCATATCCGAATATCCACGTTAGACATCTTCATTTTGAAAAATATTTTATGGGGTCGCCATTGGAGAAGTGGTACAAAGGAGGGGCTCTCAAAGCCAGCAGGTGGCCTCGGTCCCACGCTAGTGATGCCCTACGCTTTCTGACTCTTTGGAAGTACGGCGGAACATATCTCGACCTCGACGTCATCGTCACCAGGTACATTAAAGTTAAGGGGAAAATAATAATTTTGGGGAAATATTCACGCAAGTACCCCCCTCCCCCCTCCTCCGCCCTTCGTAACTGGATCGTGCCGGTAAAGCAGTGTTAAGAGATTTGATTGCAGATGCTGTAAGTTAACCATTCTTACTAAACTCGGTTCTGAGGCATTATTTAATAATGTTTTGTCATCAGTTTGGTACTTTGTGAGTAAGAAAATTGAAATTATTTTTTGCTACAGTAATCTTTCAGTATCATGTTGTTTTTTTGTTGTTGTAATTCTTATGTATCCATCCGCGTCTTCATTATTATGACGCGTCTTGGTTCTTGATTTGATGTTCGTAATAAAACCGAATAAATAGTTTCTCACAGAGACAGGTGATCAATAGATACTGATGACTTTTAACAAAACGTGTTTTCATTATACGGTGTGGGGAGGGGGTTTGTTGACGGGTTCTCCTGTTAAGCGAGCGAGCAGTAACCAGCGGGTATTTTCAATGGAGTGTCGTAGGAAACAAACTCAAAATTCACGTCGAGACTGCCTGGCGATTCGTTCCAGACTTTCTTGGCAACGTTAATAATGTATTTGTCTGTAAAGGACGGATGATATCAGTCCAGAAATAGAAGTCGTATGTCTCTACAGCGCTGTGACCAGCAATGCCAGCAAACGTACGTGAAATTTTTAATCGTAATTTTCGACATTTTTTTTTAATATTTCCCCGACATGTAACACGAGAGATTTGAGGGTTTTACGGTGGTGAAGTTCTTGATCTGTTGGATTTTAGTGCCATGTAGACTCGGGGCTGAAGATGGAGACAATGTTTAATCGAAACGTTGGCATCTCCTGGCGAGTGTTCACGGCCGCATCACCCAAGAAGAACGTCGACGTGTACTACGTTGGGCGTGTTTGATTTAATTAGAAATGGGCTAGGATCCAATTACGAGAGAAAATTCATTCGGAACACCCTAGAAATTCGTTATTGGTATGTTATGATGTACAAGCGTGTGTCAGATGTTACTTTAACAGCTCGCGTTGGTAATACTGATCATTTACATCAGTCCACTTTACCCCTCGTCCTTCAGCAACGTCTGTTGGCTGCATCCCTCATGTATTTCTGAATCTTGTGTCTTGTACAAAGGTCCTTCTCCGGCCTCAGCAATTTTGCCGGTGCAGAATCCAACACCGATGTTGCAGCTGGAGTTCTCAACTTCGATTCAGAAGGCCTGGGACATGAGATGGCCGAGGCTTGCTTAGATAACCTGCAAAGCGAATTTCGTGGTGACGACTGGGGAAACAATGGCCCTGGGGTTATTACGAGGGTCCTCAAGAAGCTGTGTGGAGCGCAGAAGGTCAGTAACCACCATCCAGATGTGCGCTGTTGTGTGTATGAAGTGTGACTTAGCACTTCCTATCGACCTGATTTCTCGTTCTGTGCTAATAACTTGTTTACTGCTCTGTGCCAGGTCACACGAAACACAACAGCAACGAAACCTTTAATAATTCTGCAGTCCCATCCACCTGGAAAGTAACATGAAGTCACGATGGAGTTAGAAACGGTTTCGGTAGAATGTTTTTTAAACGTTGGCGCCCCTGCAGTGCGATGCGCGTAGTGGCCTTCGTTTGTTTCCCCCCCGCGTGACCGCTGATCCCCCTGGCCTTTGTTCGAACCGGTAAATAGAGTGTTCAGTGGTGCCTCTTCCTTGGATCGTCAGTTACCCGTTCCTGGCACATAGACCCACGACAAGCCACAGGTTCACCCAGCTTACGGTGACGTCACATTTCTTTAACCCCGAATGGCTTTGGTTTACGCGTAGAAATTTCGCACAGCCCCAGTAGCACAGCGATTATCGTGAATAGGCTACAACCGGTGTTAGGATTCTCGAAAAGGTGAGATTTTTCTTGTAATACCACCGCTTTAATATTATCCTCCCATCTACGCTTTCGGTCTCGTAAGTGGTATCTTCAGTTCATGTTTTCTACGTAAAATAAAACAAAGATGCTGTTGTAAGACTTGAGGTTCTCACAGCGGTGAGTATGAAGATATCCGTCTTCTGGGTT
>NW_019060638.1:126719-152042 GCF_000696155.1 Zootermopsis nevadensis | reverse complement strand
TCATCAGAGTATGAAGATTTCTGTCTTCTGGGTTGTTGCGCTGTGTAGTCTGGTCGATGTTAACCAACGTGTCAGAGGTCGTACTGCCTCCGTCATCAGGGCGATGAAGATTTCTGTCTTCTGGGTTGTTGCGCTGTGTAGTCTGGTCGATGTTAACCAACGTTTCAGAGGTCATACTGCCTCCGTCATCAGGGCGATGAATTCATCGCAATAACCCAGAAGACGGATATCTTCAAAGATGCTGTTACACGAATAGCGAATTCGATTTACCTTCGGTGGGTCGACTGTTTTAGTGCGTGTCCCTCTCTATACTTTTGAAACGCCTTGTAGCAGTGCACAGCGTGGTCAGATGACTGCTGTGTGTCTTCTGTAGCCACGAGTGTGTCTGGAAGCAATACAAACAATTGCGTAATGCACTCAAGGACAAGCCTAGTAACAGCATTAGTTTGTTCTTTGGAACGTTTAGTTTGCTTCGTAGTAACAAAGAAACCTTGGATCCGGTTGAGTATCTCAGAACAGCTTCAGGGCATTGTTTTCTCGACGATTAAATTAAGCGTTATAAATCGTACTTTTCCTGGTGCCGTATTCGGGGCGAATTGTGCCTTTCGCCCGCGTCGCCACTAGCTTGCGGTTAGAAGGAAAACAGACGCACATACTATACAAACTAAAAACATTACGTACACAGGATCTGAGACTGAGGTACAAGGTATTACTTCTGGGAAATAATGTTTATAGTACGGAGAGTACATGCTTTCTTATCTGCTACCCCTCCCACTCTTATAATCCTCCTACTTTTATGAATCTCGGACCCAAAGTGAAGCCTGAAAAGGTAAATATTTGTCTGATCATTTTCCTATTCAGAATGGTCTGAAACAAGGGGATGCTTTGTCACAGTTTCTTTTTAATTTTGCGAAAGAAAACAGACAATTGGAACTGAACGAGACACTATTTAACGCTTGAATGATTAGCTCCTCAAGAAGGTCCCTTGTTCTTTTGAATTAGAATAACAAACGCGAAATAATGACACTTGGCCATCGATATTTTCAGCTGCAAGGGAGGGTCGTTCTTTTGTGGGAAACTTCGAGACGATGAAATGGTTACTGTCGTCTTGGGCCACCGGGGAAATGAATCATAAATGTAATTTTGTTTCGCGTGAGTTTCACCTTTCACTTCCATAACATACCTATCATTTTACGCCGAGTAACACACACGATATATATATAAAGCGTCTTGAAACCAGTGTTAGTGTACACCAAGAACTGGAGCGTATCAAAATGCAATGCTTTGTGACGTCACCGGACTCCTGCAGCTGCACGTAACATTCTTTATGTATGTCCCACACCTTGTGGTTCGCATAGTTACTCTGAAATTCCCACTACCTTGGATGTTGGATCTTCGGGGTTGTGACGCCGTGTGGACAGAAAGGGCAGATACCAACGTTTAGGAGGAGCATGCTGTCTCCATCTTTCGGGTTGAAAATGGAGCCAGTATATTTCGCCGAAATGTCATCAGAGCTCAAGATGGAGACTGTCTATCTGCAAGTCCACGCGGTTTTACAACCGATGACCAACATCGACGTCTTCACCGTTGTGAGAACCTCAAATCCAAAAAACCCTCATTTGCCCACGTGTGTCCGGGTGCTGAACTAATCCTGTGCCGACTTGTGCCAGGTGCGAGACATGACTCCTGAGCGGTGTCGTGGGTTTGTCGTTCACCCACCGACCGCCTTCTACCCGATTCCGTGGAGGCAGTGGAAGCTGTACTTCGACGAATCAGCAAGTGCAAAAACGATGGCCCGGTTGAAGAACAGCATTGCCATCCACGTTTGGAATAAATTCAGCGCCACCAAGAACGTCACCGTTGGTTCCAGGCAGCCATATGGACTCATTGCACAAGAATTCTGCCCCAAAGTGTACTCCCATTGTGGACCAATTTTTTGAGACAAGTCAGCAGTTCGGTCTGCTGTGCAATTTTTCATCGCGCGTGCGCATGCTATGGGAAATCAATGGTGAAGAGTACGAGGGGGTGGGTTGATCTTACAGCGCATGCGCACTTCGCCGTTTCCCCATTCCAAAGACGTACTCAAGTAATGCAGTACATTGTGAAAACGAAGAGTGTGTCTGCGGGGATTGGGGGTCGACGCATGCGCTATGGAAGTGTCTAGCGTAGCCGTTCATCGTAACCCCACTCCCAGCGGACTACTTGAGGTGTACTGACAGTGCTTATTTGTTCCTGTCGAACCAGGTACATTGTTGTTATAATGGAAACAGACTCCGTATCTTATGAGAAAAGACATTTCTGTAAAAAAAATTTTTTTACCTCATTTGTATTATTGTTACGAAAACAGGAAATTTCGTTGCAAACATGCCATTTCGCTTCCAGTTCTTATCGGAGTTCAATAATAATCGTGCCTACATGAGAGATTCTTGTTTGCTCATTGTATTGTACTTCTGACATTACTGAAGCTCCTTACGCATTTGTTCCAGGTACATTTGATTGATTTAACTGTTAGGTTGGTAGAAGAATGGAATAATGATGATAAAACCAAAACAAACATTCCTGTACATTAGTTGGGATTCATACTCGGAACAAAAGAATGTTATTCTGTGTCTTGGACTACAGCAATGATTTATGAACTTTCTGGATAATCACGACACTTACAAAGGAAGGCAAGAACGAATTTCGTTATTTATATTTAATTATAATGACACAACGAACATGTAAATAGATTATTACTGTTATAAGAAATTATTCTTGTTTTGAGAAATATAGAATACAAATGTGATACAAAGGTTTATTTTGTAAATTTTCACTGATTTGACGATGCTGAATGTTGTAGGGTTCGAGAAACAGAATAATAAATTTTAATCCAAATTTGACACCATTGAGAAGAACTGTAATCCAGTTTGTGTTGTTTTGTAAACACTCCAGGGCACCCATAATTGTATAAAATTATTTGCAAGTTGGAAGTAAAATGGCATGATATACCGAGTTTGAAAGTTTCGCTTCTTGAGAAGTAAGAATGTTATTCTGGTGAAACATTGATCTCAGAAAAGGAAAATATTTGAAATTAGTAATTATAGTTTTAACAGAATGGAAACCAATTTTGCCTGGTGTGAATTGATATTAGCTAGTCATTAATAATTAATATGTATCTCTTCCTTCACTGGACATTCAAAAACAAGAAAAGTGAATGTGCAAAACTTTGGATATTTTTGAGCCGGTTCTTTAAAAGAGCTTGAATATTTGAGCCGGTTCTTTAAAAGAGCTTGAATATTTGAGCCGGTTCTTTAAAAGAGCTTGAATATTTGAGCCGGTTCTTTAAAAGAGCTTGAATATTTGAGCCGGTTCTTTAAAAGAGCTTGAATATTTGAGCCGGTTCTTTAAAAGAGCTTGAATATTTGAGCCGGTTCTTTAAAAGAACTTGAATATTTTAGCCGGTTCTTTAAAAGAGCTTGAATATTTGAGCCGGTTCTTTAAAAGAGGTTGCATTTTTGAGCCGGTTCTTCAAAGGAGCTGGTGTGAATAGGAAGAACTGTGCTTCTTGTCATGGTGTTCACGTGGTACCACAGATGCTTCATATTGACAGCAGAAAGAGCACTTTAACATTGCATGTAGTATGTCACGGTGTTATGTTCCAAATCAAGATTCGTACGTAAATAAGTAATTAATTAATTGTAACCCAAAGGTTGAGTGCCATGTTTACAAGAACCCACCACTGGATTCTACCCAGAGCTAGATTTATTCAAACACTAGCCTCAATATCGGTCTTAATATTATGCTTCCGTTTATATCTAGATCTTCCAAGTGGTCACTTGCTTTCAGGTTTTTTTTCTACGAATTTTCATCTGTGCCATGCATGCTACATGTGTTGTTCCTCCCTCCTTACTTAATTTGACCATCCTAATTATTGGTGACTTGCTCATATTATGGATTATTTATATATAATTTAATTTTCAAATTGTTTCTTTAATGATTGATTGTCACGAGCTTGTTCTCGTCATGTAGACCAATTTTTTTCATGGAATGTTTTGTTTGGGAGTGTCTAAGAAAGAGTGAAGTGAAAACACGTAATCAGGAAAGATATTTTCACGTGTTATAATATCGCGACCATTTTTTTTTTTAAGGACTGTGGTGTTTGCTTTAACACATTCACTGCCATTATTTCCGGTGTGGATTTAAATACCTTGTGCTAAGCGTTTATCGACGCTGGGATGTTTTTAACATGGATAGAAGAAAAAAAACCAGATGTAAATGCACGCAATTTTCAGGTTACCATTTAATATTGATTTAGGTTGTAATGTGTTCACTTTCATACGAACATTTAATCTTACGACACTTTGCATCAGTCATCTTTATACAAAGGAATGGTAAGTTGTAATGCCGGAGGATTTCGCTTATAAATACGTAAATTGAAACGTCAAAACTTCCTTCATCGTCTGTGAACATGAGGTAAGTCTATCCGTACATCAGCACCAAAATTTTGATGGACCCGCGTGGCACTGGCGGCGTGAGGTAAGGAGAATGACGTTGGACGACGCGTTCGGAAGTGAATGTGTTAATCTTGCGGTATGGAACTCACACGAGTTGATCTTTTTTGACTGCCAATTTATTAGTGAGAGTTTGTTCTTGAAAAAGGATATGTCAAAATGTGTTTTATCTGTGATCTCCTTTCATCGCATTCCTTTAACTAGTTCCAAGAACTACTCTTTGTATACGTAATAAAGGCTTTATTGGGTGTTCATCTAAAAGGTGCTAGAAGAGTACATTGTTAATATATGTTGTATTTTGAAAGATATGTTACTATGGGGGTGAATAATTACATGGACCACCATTTTGAGAATAAACTGCAACACGTTTCAGAATTATTTACAAGTATAATCTATAATGCGGTTCATGATGCGTAATATAATATCATTTTATAATTGGATGACAGTTTTATAAGAAGTCGCCGATACATTTTTATATGAAAACGGTATATATCTCTTCCTCGTAATTGCCCATATATTTTTTTTATATTGTACGGTACAATTCACTAAAATATATCTCTTCCTCGTAATTGCCCATATTTTTTTTTATATTGTACGGTACAATACACTAAAGGTGACGTGTACCAGTAATCTAGAAATATTTAATGATTTTGTTATTAAATGATGATGAATTTTAATTTGAAGTTTTGTTTGGAAAAATTTTGTTATAATTTATTATTAGTGATGATGAATTTTAATTTGAAGTTTTGATTGGAAGAATTTTGTTATAATTTATTATTACTGCGTTGAAATGTTAAATTTGTTGGAATTTATTGGTTTATGTGTGTGGACCTACTGACATTGCATCAATGGCAGTGACCTTAATGTGTGTTAGGACCCAAAAAATTGAAGCAATCCTTCAAACACGTTCAGTAGGAACATTTTATTAAACTGTTTAAGGAAAATTATGCAGGGTGTTTGGGGTACAATATAAGACGCACAAAATGATGATAAATGAGACATTTTGTAATCGTTAACTTCTATGGACTAGATTTGCTCTAAGCCAAAAAAGAAATTGGACTCTTGTCCTGATCAGTTTCAGCGATAAAATTAAGAATTGTAGGATGTTGTGTTTATAAAATATGTATGTACTTTCAACGATCGGTAAATTAAACATTGCTTGGGAAGTTAATATTGGAATAATCATGTTGAAATATGCTAGTTTTCTGTTTATCGTAAAAATAATAGCATTTAATTGTTCCATTCAGGAGGCGAGTTTATTGCATTGATCAGATGTGTTTAAAACTTTAGATTAAACCTTCATGTTTCGTTTGTCCTGCAAATTATTTTTTATGTTTTTGTCAGCAGAATACGAATTTTTTAAGAAAACCTTGGGATTTTAATCTGAGAAGTTGTGAACATTGGTTTTAGGAAGTATGATGGCTTTAATATCGAAAATCTCGAGGATAACATTTTATACAAACAACTGAACACGTGCATAGATCCAGGAATACCATCCAACAGGAAGACTTTGCTTAACGTTTTAAGGCGTTCTTATCATTGGTATAGGTCACCATTGCTTTATTACAGTTCTCACTACGGGGTATATTAGCCTGTTTCGTCAATCTTATGCCACAAATAGATTTTCTGTTAGATATTTGACTATATTGTTATGAATTCCACCACGCCCCGAATGCAGAGTTGAGACCAAGGTCAGTTTTGTTTCTTAAGGACAATGTTACCATGAGACTCGGAGAAAAATCATTTCGGCACATGCGAAAAGTTATTTATTATTGCAGTGGTCAAAGCTTCAGTTAAAAGTTTGTTATGCTTTTTGAAAGGCCTGCAACTGTCCTCCCGCTAGTCTAAAAATAAATTAATATGCCCTTTGCAGCTGTAACACCACAGACTCCTCATTGAGAAGGTAATATTCTGATCAGATGGTCAATAAATTGTCTGTCGTCTATGGAACTCTTAAGTTCCGTTAACGTACTCACAACGGCCTGTCATTGCTCCATATTAATCCATTTATCGCAAGTGTGCCCTTCCGGTTTTCCGTCTAAGTCAACATCCTTTTGTTACGTCCTATTTTTATTGCGTATTTACGACGTTTGTATCTCGAAAGGAACGATGTTGAAGGGAGAGAAATGTCGGTTAAGACATCGATATTACTTGTTATTTGCGCCCACAATTCTCGGTACAGTGAAACAGAGAACTCGTGGACCAGGGGCCATAGTTGCTTGCCTCAGCGATCTACTCATTAAGCAAGAGTATTTAACCGTTTTAAGCCCACTGGGAGCTATGTTTACCACCTGATTCAGCGATCAGTAAATCTACATTTTGTACTAATGGACTTCGTATGATTCATTCTCGAAAGTAACAACAAATATTTACTTCAACAGCGTTAACCATTTGATATTTGTAATGATGAAGGACTTCATTTGTTCTTTCCTGAGGCACGTCCCTTCTGAAGCCCCTCAAAAGTTCGCGAATCCCCTTACGACGCAAAAGGTAGACGGCTTTATTGATTTTGCAGCAAATTCATTTAATGCAGAATTCAGGAATAGTTCACTATCTGTGAACGTAACCCACAACAAAAGGTTTACCTCGTACTTTTTGTAATGCATAAATTTAAACGTATCCTTAAGGTCGTATCATGAATATTCATTTTAGAATTTGCACTTCTTCGCTATTTCGAGGTTATTTTGTTTGACGTTGAGGCCGTCTTAACCCCTAATAAAAATAGTATGTACTTGGCCAACCAATGTGGACTAGTCATGGGAGATAAACCATGAAAATGTTACCCAGAAGATTTGAAAAGTAGCGCGCGGCTGCTTATGGTGGAAAATTATGTCCGTAAGTGTTGATAATTCTGATAAGTAACTCCCTGTAGCTTACTCTTTAATAAACCGGTAGTTGTTCAACTGCTCAAGAAATGTCACGTCTTTTATGGAACTTGAAGGCTTATTATCCTGATTTTAAGCTATTTGAATCCATTCCACTTCCTCGAATAATTTGTAATAATACGTTATTCACCCGTTTGTACGTAGATCTCTCAGATGGTATTTTGTAACTATTTCACATCTGCATACGTGTTACATCTTATCCTCCTTAATTTGATCGCCGTAATAAAAATAATTATTTAGCTAAGCCCCTGTTTGCACCGACTGGTCGAAACCGCTTGCAAGAGCGTTGAAGGTTGAATAACTTTCTGATATCAACACTTCAGCGTATTGGTTGCTTCGTCAGTGCAAATCGTAGATAATGCAGAGAGCGTTGTTTGGTGACTCATAATAAGTGCCTCAGAATCGCTGGACAAAAGTTCAGTCATAAAACCTTCCACCCAAACTGCACCTAAACATATTTGCTCTACAGATGAAATGACTGTCCTCTGAATGTTGCGCTGTGTAGTTTACCGGCTTTCAAAGGTACCTGCTGCTTTTATCATCAGGACGACACTCAACAAGCTTATAGGCTGTAAATGTCAACGAGAAAAAAGAGACCGTGTACTAGACCTACAGTTGTTCATATAAATGCCCGTTATGTGTTGAACATTTATGTGATGTTTATTGGTGCGACCGAATAAGAAAGGTACAGAGTTAGGACAGTGTTCCGAAAATTTGTTCACCGACACACACTAACTTGTCAAACATACGTGAGGTCACACCACTAAGTTTCGCTACACGAAAACAGAGTACGAAAGTTTTTTTTTTAGTGTTCTGTCTGACGACAGGTCCATATGACCAGGATCCTTCCATCCTTTTCTCGGACTGGGATCTGTTCATATACGTTCTTGGCAGATGATCCAGAGGTGGTTTGCCATTGCCTTCTTCTGTGTGTGAATGGGGTAATTGTTGGGATGCCACGGAGAAACCGGGGAAGCCCCCGGAGGAAAACTCCGTGTTGCCTAGACCACGGCCTTGCCCAACACAAGTTATAAATTCGGGCACCGCCGGGAATCGAACCCGAGGCCCCAGGATTACAAGGCCAGCGTTCTAACCGCTAAAATTTAATTAGCCGTTAAGTCTTACGTGCACGGATGCACGATTTAAGTATTCTCTTCGGAGGAATGCAGATGCGCCTAAATATATGCTACGATTATGTAGAGTGGATTCATGTGGCCTCGAATGGACTCCATTGGCGGGCTCTTGTGAGTATAGTGTGAACCTTGAGAATCATAACGAGCAGAGATAAATGCATGCAATATTTAATTGGAAAACCTGAAAATAAATAGACGCCTGGGCGTAGATGGGATGATTAAAGTTTATTAAGATGGATGATGTTGGTTGGATTCGTCTGGCTAAAGGGTAGGGTCCGACGGCGACTTGTAATCTCGGTAAAGAACATTTTCAGTTACGTGTTGTAAAATTTCTTGATTAACTGAACTACTATCAGCTTCTCAACAAGGTCTCTGCTCAGTGGCCTCTGCAGTTGAAACAACGTCGTCAAACTTTTAAAGCCCTAAATGTATTTTCAGTTTTGTCAGTAAGTAAATCTGAGTTATGGGTTTTGTATGATTCTCAATTTAAACTGATTATTTCCTTGAAGACCATTAACCATTTGGTCGTTAAGCGTAGTGTTTTCTTTGTGGTATAGATAGACGAGTTTGGGCTTTAAGGGGTTAAACATTCTCTCTCCTTCAGTGCAGACCGCGCCATGTTGTCACGTGATATAAATTCAGAAGCCTGAACAAGTCGATGACACGAGATTTGTTCTGTAGCCTAAATATGTTGAACGACTGTCTGAAGTTGAGGTGAAAGTGAGAACTGTGACGTCATATATATTCTCTTCTGCAAACGAAAAGCTACGTAACAGCCCGAGAAACTAACATGGCAACGTATTCCTGAGAAGGCCTTTGACTTATTTGTGAAGTATTGCTAATGACAAGCCACGTGGTCAGATGTAAATTAACCGCGTCGAATTAATATTTAAGTATTCAGTCCTTACCTTAAAGAAAACACAACTCTTTATCATTGCAAATACCACCACTGGTTCTGGAAATGTTAATTTCTTATCCTGTGACAGCGTAGGGACGTGCTACCCGATTGGATGAAATTCAAAAATACCTTAACATCTGGTTAACGGATGCAGCTTGCAAAGAGGGACGTTGCCCCAAAATGGCGTTTCTTTGCATTATAGGTGTGTAGTTAACTACCTAGCCACGGCGGTCCAGCGGTTAGAACGCTGACCTTGTAATCCTGGGGTCTCGGGTTCGATTCCCGGCGGTGCCCGAATTTATAACTTGTGTTGGGCAAGGCCGTGGTCTAGGCAACACGGAGTTTTCCTCCGTGGCATCCCAACAATTACTCCATTCACACACAGAAGAAGGCAATGGCAAACCACTTCTGGATCATCTGCCAAGAACGTATATGAACAGGTCCCAGTCCGAGAAAAGGATCCTGTTCATTTGGACCTGTCGTCAGGCAGAACACTAATAATAATAATAATAATAAAGTTAACTAAATCATTCAACATTTACTCGGAAGATAATGAAAGTTTTTTTGGAATTATTCCTTTTTGTTACGATACTGTCTGAAATACGTGAATTTTTATCGAGTTTTCGATAAAAAAAGGTATGCAGACATTTTTTAGATGAAATTTGAGGTTTTCATGAATTTGAGGATAGCCGTCTTCTAGAATCCAGCATCGCCGAGTATGATATTTGTTGAAAGATGTTTTAGAGGAGCTTACTGCCTGATGATAGAGCAGGCACATACAAAGTTGTTTGATGTACAAAAGATGGGAGCCAGATTGCGAGACATGGCAGATAATATTAAAAATGGATCCCTGAAAACTAGGTTGAGGTGCGAAATATATTTTGTCGCCCTATTAATATTTTATGATGCGTACAAATACTGAAGTTCCTCAGTATGTAATTGTCTCTATCCTCTTACTTTTCTGCCTTGGGTCTGTTCTCAAACTCGATCAATCTGTCACTCATATAAAACAAAAGTTTTTATGTGTATTTTGATATTTACGTTTTTATATTTGAGAAAGATTCTGAACTCAGGGGTGGAAAGCAGCACTACCAGATGTAGTTACGCTGCATCTCAGAACTGGGATGAAAGCGATGCCCCGTTCTATCGCTCTGCTTTCCTTGCTCGGGGTTGGCGAAATCGCAGGAATCAATACAGCAGTCGGTCCAGGCTGCCATCTTGCAGAGTCCCATCGACATGACATTTTTCATTTCTTTTACGAAGTGATTTATTTACGCACTCTGTTTCAAGATATTATAAATGCTGTTCAAAATGATTGTGCTTACGTCATTAGTAGGGTCTTTTGGAAATATTGGAAAGGTGTCCTCTAATTCAGAGTCGGAATTTTTCTCCCAAGAGCTTTCGTTGGAATTTTTATTCCACGTTGCTACTGATTTTTTATTTCAGATTCAAAATTTGTACAGCAGATTAAAATTTCTGGTGACACACTGACTATGTTGCTGGTGTCAGGGCAATGGATTACAAGCCCAGAAAATTTTATCAGAAGTATGATAGCTAATTTATAGCCTTTAAATGGTATTACTTGTAGTTAAGAAGAGCTTTCACTTGAACCTCAAATTCGTTTTTAAATTGTGCTATCATATTATGTATAATTGTAAAATTATTAAACTTGATTTCTGAGAACCTTCCGAAATATGTTATTTGTTTCATCAACGTTTACGACTTTTTTATTTTCAGTGCTGCCGGTGATACTTTCTTTGTATTTCGTTAAAGAAGTATCTTTTTAAAATCTTGTTAAATATATGAGATATATATATTCTGTACCATTTATTTTATACGGCGAGCGGGTTTTCTGAAGTCTCTGATACGGTTTGATAGGGGCTTCGTGTAAAATTGTATGTTATAACATAAACGGATATTAATCGAAATTAAACACTGTGCTAAATTTGATCGAAATCTGTTTAACAGAGTTAACAAAAAAAATAACAGTGTCACGTCAAAGTCAGTTCAACAAAATGCCACTGACTGTGTCGATGTTAATTAAAGGTGGGGGAAATGCTTTCAGTTACACTCTCTATGCTCAGAGAGACTTATTGCAGTCTTGCTCTCTCTCTTGCAACGTTGGCATTTTGTAAATAAATTACTCTTGGGGTTGGGGACAGCCCGTATGTTTGGAATTGAATTCAAGTTGTACCACCCGTCGCGCTGCACGTCGTATGCTTTTTGTAGCCTGGAACTGAAGCAAAATTCTACCACCGGTCGCGCTGCCCTCTTCAGCCTTGCGTAGCTTCCAGTTCGAACATTAGCTACTTGGAGCGCTTTGAATTCCATGGTGCTAGTTTCTCTGTGCCATTACTGTGTTCTTCAACCTCTGCCAGCAGCTATCGATAGTCTTAGCATGAGATGGTATCGAAATGATTTTACCTGTGACCAACAAAACAAGCATAAATATTAATAATATTACATTTAG
Source organism: Zootermopsis nevadensis (assembly GCF_000696155.1). The sequence goes on along the minus strand of NW_019060638.1, from coordinate 140,166 downwards.
TATACATTTCTTATGAAATGTTATTCTAGTTATTATGAGGTAATACTGATGAACTATTTTTAAAGCAATATTGTATATAGGTGTAATATTTGTTCGTAATAACATTTAGTTGCTGTTCTGTTTTGCGTTATGTTGGCCATACTTAATTGTATATGTAGGTGTAGGACAGAATGTTGCAAATGGTCACATAAGGGTACTTTTTTCGTGTGCTTTCTTTTCCTCATGTGGAACGAATTTGACATTATAACGGGAAATAAAATGAGTACCTCGTCACATAGTTCAGACACATTTAACTTGACGGGTAAGTCATTTTGGTAACAATTAACAGCATGCAAGTAAAATCGTTGTAACCCATTTCACATATTTTGCAATCGATTGCCCTCATTACGGTATAAACACAACTAGTTAATAATATGTTGGTAGAATGTAAATTAAAATGGTTTTCATTGCTCAGTTAAAAACATTTAATGGATTTAATTCGGGAACAGTAGGAAGTCATGGTGCTTATTTGTATACACCTCAAGTGTAGTACGGTCACTGACATATGAGTCATACTAATTAAAATTATAGGAAGGCAGTTTGGTAGTGTTGATTGAGAACAATACCCATGTTTTGTTACGGTTATTCACAATGTAACTTCTGTGTCTAATAATCATTCAATATAATTAGAGTCTGGTATTTTATGTAATAAAAGTATTGTGAATGATGCTCTATATAATGCTGTTTCCATTATTGTTTTGAAGCAGCATATGCTTGCTTCAAAGAAGGAAGTTACTAGAACTGTACAACTGATCTTCATCAGTGAAGCCTCAATGTAAGGGTGTATGTTTTATCTTTTACAGAACTAACACCAGAGCAGCAAAAGATGTTGATAGACATACGTAGGCGGAAAACAGAGCTGTTACTTGAAATTCAGGTAGGACAGCTGCTTTGAACATCTTTTGTATTATAAATCATTATTCTGAAATGCTTGCCATTTACACCTTATAAGAGTGTTCAATGTTGACTGATACTGATGTTTTGCTGTCAGAATCTGCAGTGTAAGAAGCATTGATGCAAGGATACATTTTTATACTACTTCCCTATTATCTTCTCACTGATATGTTATTTTATTTTTATTATTATAGAACCTGCTAATATTTTGCTACCACTTGCTTCAGTACTCTAAATTTATGTATTTAAAAAATCATGGAACTATACTGTGTGGTGACTATGAAATGAACATCTGTATCATTCACCCATTCTCATGGTCACTGATCCCTGCATAAACTGAATTTTAATCAAGCATAGCCTGATTTTTGATAAGTTTAAAAATATATCTTTATAATCTGACACAAAAAAAGTGAAAAATGGGAAAAGACTGTAATACATAATTCAGACACACGCATGTATCTGTATGTCTGTTTCTTTTTTGATCGTCAATTTGAGTAAAATTTTTGGTTGTCAAAGTGGCCTGGTGTTCACTGTTGTGCATGTACTAAAATACAATGTCATCACATTGGTTATTTAATGGACTAGATGTGTTTGATATTTTGACTCTTGTAGAATTTATTTGTTTGCTTCTAGAAAAAAATTTGTAGTAATCACATTAAGAAATTTAATACAATTTATTTACCTTTTATCACAAATAGTGTTCAAACTTCTGGCATGATGGAATAAGTAAGTGAATAAGTAATGCCTTTAGTTTACCACAGAAGTGATGTTAGCAACACTGAAAATGGTGGCAGGTTTAAACAATGTAGAATGTTGACACCCTTGATTTTCATTGTCTTTCGTGAAATGATAATATTGTGCCAGGTTTAACATTGTTGCTACATTGACTTAATGTACCAAAGAATAAGTCAATGAATAATTTGATTTTTGTGGTCAGAGAATTTGAAAACTAAATTTCTCGGTAGCTGTATAAACTAGAGGAACGTAGTGATTGGGTAAAAAAGATTTTAAAAGTGAGGATCAGTGTTGTTGATGGTCCTCATTGTGGATGGCCATTGACTGTAAAGATGGGCCCACACTTGCACATTTTGCCATAACAGCGAATGCACAGGTGTGGACATTGTTGCTGTAACATTTCCTCCCGCTTGGTTCATGATATGCTGCTGTCAGTTTTCCAGCAAATACAGAGGATGCTACGATTACATCGAGAAGATTTCATTTCTACCATGCTATAAACATTATCAAAATTTGTAATAAAATTCCCTCTTAACTTTTAACGCCCCTTCTTTCTTCATTTAACTGTATTTACTTCTCTATCAGGGAATGAACATAGCTCAGTCAGCAAAGTGGCCTGGCTACAGGCTGAATGACAGATTGAAATTCTGATCTTCTTCTTTATTATGCCGGCTCGTTTACAGGAGGTTGGCGACATTTTATGAACAGGATCCTTCCATCCTTTTCTTGGACTGGGACCTGTTCATATATGTTTTTAGGCAGGTGATACAGAGGTGGTTTGCCATTGCCTTCTTCTGTGTGTGAATGGAGTAATTGTTGGGATGCCACGGAGAAACCGGGGAAGCCCCGGAGGAAAACTTACCCAACACAAGTTATAAATTCGGGCACCGCCGGGAATCGAACCCGGGACCCCAGGATTACAAGGCCAGCGTTCTAACTGCTAGACCACCGTGGCAGTGAAATTCTGATAGATGTGGGATTTTTTCTGTTTCCAATGACATATGGACCACCTTGGGTGTAAAGCTACCACAGACCTTTGTACCTTTAGCTGCATTCATTTCTAGACCATTCTCTTCGGGTTTCAGAGATGTCATTTAACTCGCATGCAGTATTGGTAGATTTGTGTATGTGGCCCTTTCTGTAGGTCCACTATTTTTGAACCAAACTATCTCCTCTACATGCTTTGAGCTAATGTTTCAAAGTTCATGAACTCAAGCTTGTGTAGAATGTTGGTGCACCTGCTTGCTGGTTGTTTGCATGCCACAAGCCCTCATGACAACCAGCACCTGCTTCAGTAAAGGTTTTTTTTAATTTGCTGTAAACGTTTTTTATATGGTCTAATTCCTTGCACAACAACACAACTTACCTGGAAGAGTAATTTATGTCATCGTATGTATTTATTACAGTAGGTAGAAATGGCATTGCATTTTATTTTTGTGCGACAACTAAGAAGTTAAAAGGAGATGACTGTCTTCTGGGACCATGTGATCTGGTAGATATTGACTGATGTTCAAGATGTGCTTACCGCCTTCAGTCCGGTCTACCAGACTACATGGTTCAACATTCCAGAATGCAGTTTGAGAATTTGAAATCTTACCATGTTAAAAAATGTTTATAATCAAATCCTTAATGTAACAGCTGCAGTTTGGAATCGGAAAGAATGCCACCGGCATTATACAAGTCTTTTACTGACATGCCGTTTGGCCCCATTGGTAATGAAAAAGAATGTTCTCTTTGCGTGTATTTTACAAGTGAGTACTTTATAGTACTTGTGCTTACTTATTGCACGTAAGAAATGGTTTACTTTGCCTTATCCACAATGTGCCCAGCGCTCGATTATTTTGACCCAAGAATTTCATTAAAAGAAGTTGTTTTTTGAAGGAAAATCGTAATTAAATTCTATGACGTAATTTTCTCGTGGTAGGTGCTGCAGTCTGTACACGCATCAACGAAGTACTTTCCGCGGTGTTGTGTGATGTAATTTTAACCTCTGCGTGTTAAATATGAGTCGGGGATAGCTAAGACGCGAAAGAAAGCTGATATGGACGGGGAGACCGGGGTTCGTTTCTCGGCAGCAAGAGAAGATTTAACATCACACGTGTGTCCAAAGTGGAAATTGAAGCCGGATTTGAGAGATTGGACCTGGTAGTTTTTGTCGGGTTTCGTGATGAACCAAACAACGGTGCTGTAGGTCCACTTAGTGACATGTTCACAAAATCCCGCTTGTGACGTACGCGAAGCGCACGGTTTGGTCTCGGCTGCAGTAACAGTAATACATGCTTTAATAATCAGTAGCTCTGTATTCTTCCCGCAGATTTTGTTGTGGATTTTCATGGTTTTCTGAGTAAGCAGCGATTATTTTCGCAAATAGCATCGACTAATTGCTCTATGTAATGGAGACACGTTTTCTTTTCGGTAGGGACTGAATTATTAAATATTATTTAGACGAGCTTGGACTTTAAACCATCAATAATTTGGCTAGCGTGTTTCAGCATAAACATTTTTACACTGTTTCAGTACGAAGCGTGAAGAGTGTGTCCTGTACCTCCAGGATAATATGTATGCATAGTATTTGCGTCATAATAGGTTTTGAATATCTGTTTCTGCTCTTTGCTAATACACATCACGAAGGTCTTACAAGGCTGTCGTAAGACTAGTTTTTGGTAGGAGCAAAATTGCAATTTTTACAAGGTCGTATGTTAATGCGTGTTGGTTTTGAACTTTGAATTGCTCGTTCAAGAACGTTTGATAGACGTTAGTGATTGAAACACGTTGCTTATTACGGAGTACGCTATTTTGCAGTCCTTGTAAAACCACACAAGGTTACGGCCAGTGGGGCAAAAAGTGGATTTACGCCGACAATCTTGTCTCGGGATGGGTAGAAAGCGACTCTAGGAAATTTACTGTAACACGCGGCGATTTTAAAATGCTATCTAGTTGACCCACATTAACTTTTAGTTTCTTACGCTTTGCCGCAGAATTACAATCAGAGATTTTTTTTCTAGTACGGGCCTATATAAACATACAGGATGGTGCAAAAATCTGGACACTCTTTAATGAAGACACATTTTGCCGGTGTGTGTCCTGAATTTTCCCCCAACCTGTACACACACACGCGCTTGGAAATTCAAATGTTTGGTCCTTAGTACTTGTATTTGCTTTTTTTATTTGATGTTATTACAACTGGTTATAAGAGATTCCAGTGTAATCAGTTCCAGATTCAATGTAATTTGTGACAGCAAAAATATCAACAACCGTACCCTTCGTACGTACAAATAACTCACGTTCTGACTATGGTATATTCCCCCCCCCCCTGCCTCCGACGTCATTTTAAGTCCACGTTAAAGTGACGTAACCAGACTTAGACATTTCTTTGGAAAGTTCCCAAAGAAGGCTTTTTTTATCAGTCTCATGTTTGAATTGTCAGCTCTTCATCTAAATTTTAGGTGCACTGGAGTTTCTGCATTTGTATCAATGTAAAGTTGTCCCTTCTGCAGCTTGTCGTTATGTTTACTGTCATCCTACGTAACGTAACCTAACCTAACCTAGTCTAACGTAACGTAACCTAACCTAACCTAGTCTAACGTAACGTAACCTAACCTAACCTAGTCTAACGTAACGTAACCTAACCTAACCTAGTCTAACGTAACGTAACCTAACCTAACCTAGTCTAACGTAACGTAACCTAACCTAACCTAGTCTAACGTAACGTAACCTAACCTAACCTAGTCTAACGTAACCTAACCTAACCTAGTCTAACGTAACCTAACCTAACCTAGTCTAACGTAACCTAACCTAACCTAGTCTAACGTAACCTAACCTAACCTAGTCTAACGTAACCTAACCTAACCTAGTCTAACGTAACCTAACCTAACCTAGTCTAACGTAACCTAACCTAACCTAGTCTAACGTAACCTAACCTAACCTAGTCTAACGTAACCTAACCTACCCTAACCTAGTCTAACGTAACCTAACCTACCCTAACCTAGTCTAACGTAACCTAACCTACCCTAACCTAGTCTAACGTAACCTAACCTACCCTAACCTAGTCTAACGTAACCTAACCTACCCTAACCTAGTCCAACGTAACCTAACCTAACCTAACCTAGTCTAACCTACTTACTACTAGAAGGAGTAGGAAATAACGTCGTATGTTGTAAGGCGGGCAAGACCCTTGGCGCTCAGAAGCCAAAATTGTAGGCATAACCTCACTAAGAGCCGACATTCCTTATCGAATAAGGAAACAGAAGTCTGCGATGTCATGTGTGTGTTTCTATCTTGCACTGATAATGAGATTCGGCGTGTGTGTTGATAGGACCTGTCCAGGGTGATCGTCGTTTTCTTGCGACGAACATTTGAAATACAGCGCCATTCTTTGAGGCTCCAGAGTGGGAAGTAATTAAAATATAGTGCCTGTTTATATTTAGCCACTGCTATTTATATACAAAGTGTAAAGTAAGAACATGGCGGCCAGGCGAACTATTCGTTTTCATTATATTGATGGAGATAACTGATGAGCCAATTTAGCTTAGCGTGTGGAATTTGGTATGCTAGTGACAAATGGGTCTAAATGCTTTGTATGTTAGATATTTGTGTTTAAAATTATAGATATGGCTGCTGGAACAATATTAACGAATAAGTTTTACAATTTCGAATGGAGTTTTGCGCAGTACAGGTCACAGTTGCGTAATTACAAATTTATAAGTTTCGCTGTCGTCTTGACGTTTTAAGTATTTAAATAAAAGCAGGCTGTTTATTTTTCTTCTCATTCGCCGTGGTTTGTCTTAAAATAAATAGTGTTAAAATAATAATGTCGCTTATTTACTCTTTTGCCACGGTGGTCTAGCGGTCAGAACGCTGGCCTTGTAATCCTGGGGGTCCCGGGTTCGATTCCCGGCGGTGCCCGAATTTATAACTTGTGTTAGGCAAGGCCGTGGTCTAGGCAACACGGAGTTTTCCTCCGGGGGCTTCCCCGGTTTCTCCATGGCATCCCAACAATTACTCCATTCACACACAGAAGAAGGCAATGGCAAACCACTTCTGGATCATCTGCCAAGAACGTATATGAACAGGTCCCAGTCCGAGAAAAGGATGGAAGGATCCTGTTCATATGGACCTGTCGTCAGACAGAACACTAATTAATTAATTAATTAATTTACTCTTGCGTACGTTGAAAATGTTATGAATATGCCCGAGAATCCTCTTTAACCGAAGGTCGTGTCCGAGTGCTAAGCATTCCTTCAAATCTCGACCCGGAGACCGACTGTCGTGACTTTGGATTATCGTAGTTTTCCTCAGTCCTCGTCGGATGCCCGTTGCGCTTATGAGGGCATCCGACGTACTTCTTGTGGAGCGCACGTTAACCCACACTTGATCGCCGTCATTATCACTAGCAGCTGCTGTGTTGCTGTCGGGTGAATGTTGTGGTATGTGCGCGTTCTGTCACGCAAACGTTGTGACGAGAAAGACTTCGTGCTTCTGAAAACGTCTTTGCTAGATCTGGACGTTACTACCAGCGTTAAAGCTACCTCGAGTTGAATCGGTTTGGATTTGTTAAACGACATTTAATTGGATTTGGTTGTTTGGTTGACCTTCATATGACGTCACCTGTTGCGTAAATGTTGGTGTTTGAAAACAAAGTACTGAGGAGAATAGATGAAGCAACAGGAAGATGGAACAGTTTAATAACGAGAGACGAAAAATTTATTCTTTCCATCAAATATTATTAGGATTTTCAAGTCATGTGGGAGTGGGGAGATAAAGATACAAATTTCAATCGTAAACATGAAGGGAAGATATCACTTGGGCGACCTAGACCTAGATGGTAGGCTAATATTAAAAGTTGTGGTATGCATTTATCAGACTCGCAGGGTAGCGGGATGTTGTAAACACCACATGAATGACCATCAGCATCTCAAGTTTGACTCTACTTCGCGAAGTTCTTTCTCTAATTGCTTATTCCTGGTAGTTAAAATAGTTGTCATAAACATGTTATCCACCATTAACAACATAAAAAAAATAGGTTTCTTTTAATCTATACGCGTTCATTAGCAGTGACGGAGAGTGATTGACGCTGATTGGTTAAACTCTATCACGTGACAGCTAACAGCCACCCGCTTTGTTGGTTGAATATATGAATACTAATCGTGAGTGTAAATGAAATGCTTCTCCGTAACCTTCTGGAAAAAGCTATGTACTAGACCCGAATCGCCCTGATGACGGAGGCAGTATCCCAGAAGACAGAAATCTTCGATATAATATAGTTTATTACAGCATTATCGTTATGAGGAAAACTCCGTGTTGTCTAGACCACGGCCTTGCCCAACACAAGTTATAAATTCGAACCCGAGACCCCAGGATTACAAGGCCAGCGTTCTAACCGCTAGACCACCGTGGCGTCTACGTTGGCTATATTTAAAATAAATACTGTCTTTTTTTTAATGGAGTAAGGAGAGCCAGGAAGTATTTCAGTGTGTCGCCTCGTGGATTTGATCCAGCCACTTTCGAATGCAAAGCAGAGCGCTTGTTCGTGTTCCTTGCAAAATGAGGCGTCACACTTTCACATAGTTCACGCATGTAGGTTTGGTTCGAGCCAACTTTTTAGCCCTGGTGTCACTAGTGGGATACAGCGAACAACCTTCATTCCAATATTTCCTTGGCCTGCGTCAATAGGAATGAGGAATTTTCATTGTTCGAAGGTTTGCTTACCAAGACGGCAAATAATCGTGAGTTAAGTATGTAAGGTCGACCGCGGAGATTGATGAAACTTTTTTTAAGTGCCCCTTCAGTGTATTCTCAACACGCCGAGCGCCCTGACCTTTCACCCGAGAACGGCTAAACGGGTTCCGATTAAGTATTTGGGAGTTTTACAAAAATTTGTTTTGCACCAATTTTGATCGGAATCGAACAACAATAACGGTCACAATGTAGATCTACAGATGAGTTGGTGGGGATTCCCCTCCTAGAGAATTTAAAGTCAGCCCCACAACGTGGGGGGAATCCTCCGCGGTAGCGCCGCGAAACAGGCAACATAGAGGCTCGGACTGGGACTTGTTCATATACGTTCTTGGCAGATGATCCATAAGTGGTTTGCCATTGCCTTCTTCTGTGTGTGCATGGAGTAATTGTTGGGATGCCACGGAGGAAAACTCCGTGTTGCCTAGACCACGGCCTTGCCCAACACAAGTTATAAATTCGGGCACCGCCGGGAATCGAACCCGAGACCCCAGGATTACAAGGCCAGCCTTCTAACCGCTAGACCACCGTGGCACATAATTATTGTTATAGCCGGATTTAAATATGGTTTACACTGGTTTTTAATGGATTAATATTGCTCTTGTTGACGATAATACCTATTTAGAGAAAGATTTTATTGAAATTTGAGATGCGTCTTGGCTATTTGGAGAAATGTAGGCCTTATTTGTGCCTGAGATAATTACTGAACCATTGCACGATTTAAATATAAGAATTAAATTTAACATCTCTGCAGTTTTTATCGGAAATATTTGTTTTGAAAATTAATAACTTGGGGTGACTGAAATACTCCTTCATTACCGTCAGCGTTGCCATGTCGGTAATGCATTAAGAACGCCACGTTAAGTTTTATTTCACAGAGAAACATTTACATCCGCTGTAGTGATTCACCTGAGATTGCTGAATGAAACACGTCATCAAGGTCGGGTGGAAAGGTACCTGTAATAACACTGACTCAGCGTGGAATTCAGACTCATGACCACCTGAAACAGCTGGCAGTAAAATTCTAGAGAAGTCGGAAGGAATGTAATTGCAAGGCGATCACAGTCTGTCTTTGTGGTGGGAGACAAATCTGTTTCCAGCGCTGTTTCTGTTGCTTGGGAACATCTACATTCATCGGCCATCGAGGACATGCCTTCCTCCTGTGTTAAACTTAAGTACTTAGGTACAAAGTGTAACTTCGGTGTTGGTGGTGGGGGGGGGGGGGGGGCACTCGATTACTGATAGTCGATAGAACATGTTTACCCTTCAGTGTTTACTGTTTAGCGTCGCCGAGTAAGACTGTCAATCGGGAAGTCTCAAGAGTCGATTTGCCTTCCTCACTGTATTGTTGTGTATCTTGTTGAAAGATTTTGCTGTTTTCCGTTCCTCGCGTTGTTTCAAGCAATAAAATATTTGATTTTTATGATTTCTTGTCATTTTTTAGTCGTTCGGGAATGTAACCCCCCCAATTATAACATTGCGCTTATGTGAAATAGCGACTCACTTTATGAATTGTCTTCAGTAACGTAACTATACGTAAGAGCGGGGATTCCCTGGATGAATATAGACCCTGAGGGCCAGAAACCCTTATTGTTGAGCTAGGAGGGTGGATCTCGTAGGATTGAGGTCTAGTTTTCTTCATACGTATGTTTATATAATTGATAAATTTCAGGTAATCTTAATACATTTTTGTTAAAACTAACATCTTTTTACGTTGGTGATGTTGACATTAAGGCAGTTCTTGGAATAACTGTTAGGATTAAAGTACGCGGCGTTATCGCAGTTATAACTAGTAGATTACCCGTTAAGAAATGAACACACAGTCGTGATTATTGTACCACAAGGCCCAGAACACCTTAACAGCAAATGATCAACCAACCAAGCTATCACGTTTGATAATTATGTAGATAAGATTTGAAGAATTTGGACTGTTTTGGGCTGGTTACAACACTGCTTTTCATTTATGTCAACGTCATTCTGATGCGAAGTTAGAATCTGTGGATTTGAGAACGTCTTGTTTAGTCTTAGAATTTTTTTTAATACTGCTGTACTGGACCTTTTCTATGTCTGACCTCTCGGTTTAACGCGGGAATCTGGAAGTGAAACTGATGTAGATTCGTGAGTCGAATTTCTCTCACGTTGTTTGGGAAGGAAGAGAGGTCACGTTTAGGTCAGGATGTTAAGGCACTGCGTGTGACCGTGACCTCTCGATTTCACCTGCGAGTCAAGGTCGTAGAACTGCTTAAAAGAGGAAGTCGTTTGTTAGAACGTTTGAACTCACTAGTGGAGTATGAAGTTTTCTACGGGATGTCGCATGAATTACCTAACCGGTTTCGTTGTTTGTCTATCCCGCTGGAGTTAAGTTAATACCTGCAATGTATGCAGCCTGGACTGCGTTATTAACAAACCAAAAAACGTCGTGCTTGCTATGATTTGATATAAACTTTGTAGGAAGTTGATAGCACTGGAACTGTTTCAAAATGATAAAAATAATAAGAAATCAAATAAATGATTAACGATGCTACGAACAGCGGAAATTAGCAAACAGGTGCGAGATCTTTGTTCTAAAGACCATGTTTTTCACTTAGGAATAGGGGTTACGCTTGTGCACATCAGTTCCCTACGGGGCCGCCTACGTCAGACAAACGCTGTCTTCCTTTTATATGTCGTCCTATTTCTTCAAATTTGACTTTCTTTTCTGTTCCCCCCGTCTTATCGAAATTATTCCGTAACTAATTGACACTATAAAAGTAATAAATAACCTGTAAAACATTTTATTCGGACGCGTTGTTAGAAAGAATGGTATTCAGAACTCCAGCATGGTCATGTCGGCGTTATCGATAATAAACCCGGGTCTGTGAGATGGGAGTCTTAGCTCTTGAAAACTGTTCACTCAACAGCCAAAGATCTCAAAGTCATTTCACTCCTCGCGTCTAAGTACATGAAAGCATAGTAATAAGATAAAAATATAATTTATGTGGGTCTAATACAGAGTTCTCCGTTGTCCCTTGGGTGATTCATGGTAATTAATTGTTTGTACATCGTCATGTAGAACTTCCGCCCGAGGGTGTGTCTCGCGGACATCCACCCCGACTGGCGGGCGGCTCGCAAGTACGTGAGTCTGCCCTAACATCGCGTGTGCCGTGGTTCGTGGAAACGGCCATATAATAAGAGCCATTAAGTCGATAAGATCAATAGATATTTTGTCGGAATTGGTGTAGCTGTTCCCGAGCCAAAGATGAGCGTACTCATACATTCTGCTTTGTTTGTCATAATAATTATCATGTTTTTTTAAAGCTGCACGCGTACATTGCTAGTTTAGTTCTACAACTGTCTTTTCAACTGTTTACAGCAGGCCGACGTTATAAGCCACCTGCATTATAAGTGATCTAATGCTAGAATCCATTTTTATTTATAATTACAGTGAATAAAGTACATGACATTCAATTTATTTTTTTTAGTGTTCTGTCTGACGACAGGTCCATATGACCAGGATCCTTCCATCCTTTTCTCGGACTGGGATCTGTTCATATACGTTCTTGGCAGATGATCCAGAGGTGGTTTGCCATTGCCTTCTTCTGTGTGTGCATGGAGTAATTGTTGGGATGCCACGGAGAAACCGGGGAAGCCCCCGGAGGAAAACTCCGTGTTGCCTAGACCACGGCCTTGCCCAACACAAGTTATAAATTCGGGCACCGCCGGGAATCGAACCCGAGACCCCAGGATTACAAGGCCACACTCATACCGCGTATTTATTATTAATTGTTCTTGTATTGAGTCTGCTCATAGTGGACAGTGGACTTTAGTCCTTGCACCTGAATGTGATTGTATAGACAACTAAATAACTTAGAACAGTTTGTTTGAAGTGGAACAACGGAGACAGGATCGTATCCGAGGTACAACGAGGGTCTGCTATATCATTTAACATTTATTAGAATCTCGCGGAATTTATTTTTTACCTCGTGACCGGCTAACAACTACTCAAGGAGTCTGCTTCATGGAGTTAACGTAGTCAGTCATTGAATTTCAACGTAGACTGGCACCCAGACATTTCCCATTTTTCAGAGATCAAACTGATTACTTTGAAAACAGACGAATTACAGTCCAGCGGTGGAGTGGTTAGCATTCGTGCTTCGTATTTGAGAGGTCCCAGGTTTAAATTTCGGACTGGAGACCGTCTTTCGTGGTGTTTGTCAGCCCTTCAAAGATTGCAACCTCTTACTTCCGCATTTTTCAATTTATTTTTTAATAGTCAGCATATCTTTCGTTGTTGATGTATTCAGAGATTTTGACTGAGTTGTTAAATAAGTCATGAATAAAAGAATTTTGAAATGTTGTGTCCATTTTCAGGAGGTTTTGTTGTGCTCGGTCAGATGTTCATTTCTAGTTTTGTCGATGATTATTATTCTGAAATGACAACGTGTTACATACACCCTAATGAATCGCTCTGTGGTTGCAGTCCTCTATGTATGTGGTCTTTTCTACGATTAGGCATGATACGAAGATACGTGTAACTCATGTGATTCTCCTTTGAAAATTACCATACACATCAAGGCAAGATTCTATTATTGTCCGTTTCAAATTGATCTGCTGATGTTCTTTTGTGTATCGTTAATTATTCTGAATCAGAATTTGCAGATTTTGCTGATGGATTTCGTTGAAATATCTGACGACTTTTCAGTAAGATTTCTCTTCGTAGTTGAATTCCATTCACACACACCTTCTTACCAAACGCTAGTATGCAAGTCACGAAAGGGAGCTAGAATTCTGCTTCAGGGGAAAGTAGACTGGCCAGTAAAACTCGTTGACATCTGCTGGAGTTATCTGCGTGGTGAGCCTCTGTATGCTGTTTGTGGTCCAACAGTATCACACCCTTGATAGGTGCTGTAGGCCTGAGTACATTTTCTGGTTTTGTTACACGAGATCTGAACGGGGAATGGTAGAAGTCTTTCCTGTGTGCATGTGTGTCTAATTCTGTGACTCGTGAACAGATCTCGAAAGATGGCTCATAGTACACGAGGTGCAGGCAATAAAACATCAGATA
>NW_019060638.1:85359-119343 GCF_000696155.1 Zootermopsis nevadensis | reverse complement strand
CAACAGTATGTGATCAGCGCATTCTGTTGTGAGAACAATGACGCAACAGATAGCGTTCGGATGCTAAAGCCATGTAATCAGCTGCCACTGTCTAAATAAGGTCTATTGATAAGCTTGTTGTCGTCGTTTGAAAAGAAATTGTGCTGTTTCATTCAGTGTTGCCATCACGGTACAAGTTAATAATTTTCCAGTCTTCTCCTTTTAATTCCATGATTTAATTTGTTGTTTGTAACGGAAGGCGATAGAATTTCTAGGCTTGCATTGGCCATGCTCCTATATCAGAGATGCATTTTACATTTTTTTTTTAATCGCCGTGGTCACATGGCGAATGTCAGTTTTATTTTTGAATGACGAGGCCGCGTCATCTAATTTTATCCACGTTTTAACGTAAATAACGAGTTACAGGTTTTTGACTGGAATCGTTCCAATAACGTGGCTGTGGTGGAATTGTATAGTGATCGGTAAGTTGTATAATTGCATTCGCGTCTCAGAAATCCCCCCAAGTTGTCCTGTTCAAACCGTTTTCGTGGGGCCCCCGGAGTAAATGCCTGCGTGTTTTCACCTTTTTGTACTCGTTTCTTCTGTTGCACTGTGGAAATTTTTGGTGAATTTCCGCGTACTAGTATTACCTATATGAGCCGGGATAGCTCAGTCAGTATAGTGACTAGCTACGAGCTGGACAGCCGGGGTTCGATCCCCGACGAGGGCAGAGGATTTTTCCTCTAGCCTCTGCGTCCAGACCGGCTCTGGGGCCCACCCAGCCTCCTCTACAATGGGTACCGGGGGTCCTTTCCCGGGGGTAAAGCCGGCCGGGGCGTGATGCTGACCACTCACCCCCATCTAGTGCCGAGGTCAAGGAAGAGAGGAGCTATACCTCCACTTACCCCAAGCGCCTACATGCCGTATAGTGGGACAAACTTTACTTTACTTAGTATTACCTATTTGGATGTTTGTTTATTATATTTTTTCTGTTTATTGTTACCTGTTCTGTGTCGTATCAAACACCAAGCTAATCCCTGCCCACAGGCAGATAGTCAGTTCATTTCCTCACATCTTGTTCCGGTCCAATCAATTTCTCATTTTTTACCCGTATTCTTAATTGTTTTCTTTTCTTTCTGGGTTTCCATGAAAAATTATCCGCATTTTTATCCGACTCATGGCCAAAATTGCGAGCAGCTGAGTGGGGCAAATAAACTAATGTAACATGAAGTAATATAATGTTAATTGGCAGAATAATTAGATGGTATGCTGCGGTTCGCTACGTCGGACATTGACCACTGAGGAGGCTCGGATCAGAGACGGGGCACCGCTTCGAGCAGAACTGCAAACAACGTCACGAGGCGTTCGCTAAAGGATCGGCACAAGACGACATAAAAGTTTTCACAAAAAGGCGAACAAAAGGAAAGGTCATTAATGGACTGGAAGAAGGGCGTAAGTCAGAGAAAAACGTTCCGACGTCGAACGACGGTATAACATTTTTTTTTTTAGTGTTCTGTCTGACGACAGGTCTATATGAACAGGATCCTTCCATCCTTTTCTCGGACTGGGCCCTGTTCATATACGTTCTTGGCAGATGATCCAGAAGTGGTTTGCCATTGCCTTCTTCTGTGTGTGAATGGAGTAATTGTTGGGATGCCACGGAGGAAAACTCCGTGTTGCCTAGACCACGGCCTTGCCCAACACAAGTTATAAATTCTGGCACCGCCGGGAATCGAACCCGAGACCCCAGTCTACAGTCAGGAAATTAGACGTGGACAAACAATGTCAAGTGTATGATTAACTACGAAGTCACAAGAAGAAATTTAAGGATTTGAGTTCAAAATTTGTCTTGTTAGCTTTGAACACCGCTAAATGTTATCTACAGATTGCCCCCAAAAAGATATATACTCGCATTCAGTGAATTAAATAAATACATTTTAATAAACTAATTAACTACATACGTCAGTGTTTGCGTCTTTTTGGTACATTCTGTATGAAACAGGCCACGTTAGCCGTTCTGTATTGTCGTGAATCGAAGTCTCATAGTTTTACTTCAGAAATTTGCGAATGTTTTGAAAACGAAGATGGAGGGCTGCTTTTATTGTTAGGTTTTCCAATCGTGAGTCTGTAGTGGGATTAAGGAGAGAGAAACTGAGAAGGCGTTTGTTTCAGACCAAGAAATGACCAGTTGCTGTGTTCTGTCGTGCAGTGAGACTTCTCATTGGATTCCTGCATTGCTTTTTGGGCTCCCTGTATGCAGCGAAATTCTGTCAGCAGGATATCCAATGGGATGTTAGTATTAATAGTTCGTTTCAGCAACACAAACGCCCAACAAAACGCCTGTTACATGATGAGATTTAATTATTTCAGGTAGAATTGACGTCAGCGCCATTACAGAGTAGTTTTTTGTTCCATGTTGAAGTGTACGTTCAGAAATAACGCGATAAAGCAAGATAAATAAAGGTGGGATTCGAACGTAAGTGTCCATCTCGACACTCGATTGTCCTTTTACCTGGTTAAGTGCGTGTTCTCTCAAGAGTATCCTGGTGGGTTTTATGAACTGTTGAAGATGCGAAAGACCTGGTATTGTTTGTCTTTGCACCCCCGTGTCCACGATTCACTTCTATGCAGCCTATATTCGTAATTGAAAAGTGGAATTTTTTTTTCCAAAACGTTAGTTCCACGTTAAAAAAAACTAACTTATTATTCCCTAGTTCGAATTTCCTGCTTTGAAATGTAATTCTCTATCAAAATATTCATTCTTTTGCTGTTCGTCTGATGTCAATGGCCAGTGGTGATTGGCGTGGGTGAGTTTTAAGTTTGTTAATACATGTAAAATGTGTATGGCATACTTTTTGACACCAGGAACATCTAAACAGAGGCGGGGAGGGGGGGGGTTTCCATGGTTTTCCTCAGTTCTGTCAGGTAAGAATGAAATCACTTCCAGGGGTGAGGCGATGGCCATGTCAAGTGTGAGGTTTTGTGGTTTTCCTCGGTTCTACGAGATACAAATGAAATCACTTCCGGTGGTGAGGTTAAGCCGGCTGTGATTTCCGCATTTATACGAGATGATAAATGAAATCACTTCAGATATGTTTGTTAGAGCGCACAACCATTTACAGACGTTTTTAGGAGACGTGTCTTTTTTATTACCATATGATCTCATCTTCTGGACCAGTTTCACTCATCCATTCTTTCCAAGTCTCAATGGAGTTTCATTTTCCCCCGCTGTATAATGACAGTGTCGGGAAGATACTTCGAAATAGTCCGCTTACCGCTTGCTCGAGACGTCTTGCCGAATAGCGTATTTTCGTGACTTGGTTGCAAATTATAAATGGAGAATAAATTTAACTCAGGAAACTTTTTTTGCTACACATTTTAAAAATTTCTCAAGTTTCCTGTCTGAGCCGCTGTGGCAAGTGACTCCCACAACACCAGACAGTAAATGAGCAGTGGTCTTTATTATACAGGGTGATTCAAAATGTTAGTGCCAAACTGATGGAGTGTATAGAGGGACTCAGAGAGAACAACTTTCGAATAGGAATCCATGTCCTCCGAAGTTATCCTGAGTCAGTCGAGGCCATTGAAGGTAGGGAAGTCTGAAATAATTTGGTTTGTAAGATTGCTAATGTAATCCTTGTACATTAAAGTAAAGTAAAGTTTGTCCCACTATACGCCATGTAGGCGTTTGGGGGGAGTGGAGGTATAGCTCCTCTCTTCCTTGACCTCGGCAGCAGAGGCTAGAGGAAAAATCCTCTGCCCCCGTCGGGGATCGAACCCCGGCCGTCCAGCCCGTAGCTAGTCACTATACTGACTGAGCTACATTAATAAGAAAACAAAATTAAGCTAGTAGGAGAATGGCAAAGTACAGTTACCAGTGGACTTTGAAGGGTTGTGGATATTCGTTCTTCACATTACAGAAATCTGCTTCAGACCTAGTTCGCAAAGGATGTCGTATATTCTGGCTTTGAATTGGGTTTGTATTGTCGGTGCCTACGGATTAGTGGCGTTTCTTGACGTTTTAAATTCACATATTTTGAATGACAGTTGACGTAACGCACATACTCGTCATTCATTACAACTGGTATACGTATGGTCTGCACCTTCGAGTCACTAAACAGATTAATTGAACTCCAAAGATTCACCTTTTCAGTCTTGTGCTGTCGAGTGTGCCGAGTGTCTAAAAAAGGATCAATACATTTAGAAAGTAATTGCGAATTGTGTGAGGTCACAAGGCGTAATCCATAAAAAGCTGTCAGAAGCAGCAGCATTACGTATGACATCATCTGCATAAGAATAGGGGGCGAATAGGAATGGGTCAATGTCATCATGGGTGCCCAGAATTTTAGAGATCCTTTGGCATGACGCGATCTTGTATCTTCTGAAGAGTACGATTTTCCAGTTCTCCATGGGGGAGAATAGAGATGATCGATTGCAGTGTATTAGTATCTCGAATCGAAATCCGATTATGCACAGAGAAGTTAAATGAAAAGGACCCGGTGTGTTTCAAGCAGAAACTTTTTTTTTATCCAAGCAGATGGACAGGTTTTAGATTGGACACTCCTGGTTTGTACAATGCAAATGCCTGCGTTGTGTGTGCACAAAGACCGGCCGTAGACAGGATGATGGGCTAATCAGCTGACTCCCGTTCTGTAGTACATAAGCAGCTCACTTAATGACGATAGAAGAAGAGTAATGATGGAAGCCCGTTTGAAGGTTTCTGACGATGGTATAAAATTATTGAAGATTTCTGTCGTCTGGGTTGTTGTCGCCCTGATGACGGAGGCAGTATGACCTCCGAAACGTTGGTTAACATCGACCAGACTACACAGCGCAACAACCCAGAAGACAGAAATCGTCATACTCTGATGACGGAGGCAGTATGACCTCCGAAACGTTGGTTAACATCGACCAGACTACACAGCGCAACAACCCAGAAGACAGAAATCGTCATACTCTGATGACGGAGGCAGTATGACCTCCGAAACGTTGGTTAACATCGACCAGACTACACAGCGCAACAACCCAGAAGACAGAAATCGTCATACTCTGATGACGGAGGCAGTATGACCTCCGAAACGTTGGTTAACATCGACCAGACTACACAGCGCAACAACCCAGAAGACAGAAATCGTCATACTCTGATGACGGAGGCAGTATGACCTCCGAAACGTTGGTTAACATCGACCAGACTACACAGCGCAACAACCCAGAAGACAGAAATCGTCATACTCTGATGACGGAGGCAGTATGACCTCCGAAACGTTGGTTAACATCGACCAGACTACACAGCGCAACAACCCAGAAGACAGAAATCGTCATACTCTGATGACGGAGGCAGTATGACCTCCGAAACGTTGGTTAACATCGACCAGACTACACAGCGCAACAACCCAGAAGACAGAAATCGTCATACTCTGATGACGGAGGCAGTATGACCTCCGAAACGTTGGTTAACATCGACCAGACTACACAGCGCAACAACCCAGAAGACAGAAATCGTCATACTCTGATGACGGAGGCAGTATGACCTCCGAAACGTTGGTTAACATCGACCAGACTACACAGCGCAACAACCCAGAAGACAGAAATCGTCATACTCTGATGACGGAGGCAGTATGACCTCTGAAACGTTGATTAACATCTACCAGACTACACAGCGCAACACCCCAGAAGACAGAAATCTTCATACTCACCGCTTTGAAAACCTCAAATCTTACATGTAAAATTATTATTATTATTTTACTTTTGTCCATCGTCTAACTTATAAAATCACAAAATCACGACGTTTCGAAAGCTGGAGGACAGAAAAGCAATGTGTTTGACCCCTTCGTGGTTGAGGTATCCACAGACCTGGTAAATTCGCCGGCCTTGAACCAGAAATCTCATTTTGTCTTCTTGTTATATGTATCTAGGTTTTATTGAACGAAGTTACTTTCCCTGATACTTAATATCTTTACGGATAAAGTGGACTTAAAGCATAAGATAGTCTGTACCCCCCACCGCCGCCCTACTAAGGCAAATTCAATATCGAATGCATTAAGACCGTAAGGACGAGTGGGCACTGCCTGGGAAACTTTATAGCCTTTAACGTTTATTTCCCCTGTCATTAATTCAGCTTCATTCAAAAGGTTGGACTGAAATGCAGTACTCGGGCTTTCCTTCTTCTCAAGAGTTCTGGTCAAGACCAGATGGTTCGTACAAGATATAGCAGCTAGAGTGGAGATGTTTGCTTAGCAGACAAGAAATTGATTCCTGGCGTACGTCAGAGTTGCGTCAGGTTTTCGCGGAGTTCCGCACATTCTCCATTTCATTTCCACAGACGTAAACAACCAAAGGCGAAAGTTCAATGGACAAATTGAAAGCGGAGTGGTTATTTCAGGCGATATCGATTGTTTTGGTCGACCGCCGCTGTAGATTTAAAGACGATTGACGTGTTATATCTGGGTAGTTCAAAGGGATTGGAGATGTTGGCTGATGCGTCAGTGACTGGTGTTTGAGATTATTTGTGGCTGTGTCTGTACAGGAAGTTTAATCTGTATTTGCCAGGAAATCGCGAAGGCTATTTAATGGTGGTTGCTTCCCTGCTTGAAATCCGGGAACTTGTTCTTGACTTGTGCTATCGGGCCCGGTGTCTGCCTCACCGATAACCACAGAACTACGTAACGGATTTTTATGAAAACTGGTATGGACATCATGCGACTAGTGGCCAGCCGTCCTTTGCATTTATTAATTTTCTGCCCTTAGTAATACCGACATCATGGCCTTGCGATCTTCTGAGCTTGGAGGATGAGTAGAATTACCTGATATTTTAATATTTTCCGTCAAATCACAATTTTAATAAGATAATAAAATATAAAATATTTAAAATATCATTTCACGTTCCGCATCGAATGCGGAACGTGAAATGATATTTTAAATATTTTATATTTTATTATCTTATTAAAATTGTGATTTGACGGAAAATATTAAAATATTAACCTAATTCACAATATGACGCAAATATACTACCTTAGAATTACCTGATATCTGAGGATGGCGGTAACAGTTACGAGGAAAAGTTACAACTTCTTGAGTTCTGTAAAGTTGTGGCTATGATGTGTCGTAATTTGTAGACTCTGGAGTCGAGAGTCTGGTATTCTGAAGGGAAAAAAACCATCATTTAGGAAACTGGACCTTACACCACCTCCATGGAGTTGAGGATCCTTCCGGCTGAGTCGGTATTCCCCAGCTTAACCTCAAACCCCGTAACGTCCAGTGTCCGAAACGTGTCCTTTTCAGAGTACTAGACGATGGAAAATGCCCAGAAATCCGGTAATAATAACTGGAACTTTCAGCCGATGTTTTAATTCATGGTTATTCCGTTGTTTAGAATTATGGGTAGATACCATCGCTGCCGCCACGGTGGTCTAGCGGTTAGAACGCTGGCCTTGTAATCCTGGGGTCTCGGGTTCGATTCCCGGCGGTGCCCGAATTTATAACTTGTGTTGGGCAAGGCCGTGGTCTAGGCAACACGGAGTTTTCCTCCGTGGCATCCCAACAATTACTCCATTCACACACAGAAGAAGGCAATGGCAAACCACTTCTGGATCATCTGCCAAGAACGTATATGAACAGGTCCCAGTCCGAGGAAAGGATGGAAGGATCCTGTTCATATGGACCTGTCGTCAGACAGAACACTAAATAAATAAATAAATAACCATCGCTGCATTCCTTGCAAGTCTCAAGATTACAGTCGTGGACTGTAGCTTTGAGTCTACACGGTATTACATCGTAATCTTTACCGCCGCGAGAAACTGAAATCTCAACCGGAATTTTCTGTTGTGTTACACGCATCACACAATGTATTTAGTTTCTTGTAGTCGTGAAACTGCAAGTGTCCATATTGAACTCAGTACTGTTATGACAGGACCCTAGATTTGTAACCTGCACGTCCGGGGTATGTATTTCATTTCCTGTTCTGGAATGAGTGGTAAGGGAGGGAAAAACATGTGCAAACAGTTGTTCTCCCCGGAGGAAGTGGGAACTAACGCTATAAAAATCCTCCGAATCCGTGAGATAAAACGGCCTTTGTGTCGTATCTTAGGTGTCGTTGAGTGTATTTTGTAGTTAGCTTTTGGGAAGATTTATTCACACCTCAAGCACATCACACATGACAAAATATTATATTAAATAATGCTTATTTACTAATGGAGCCGGGATAGCTCAGTCAGTATAGTGACTAACTACGGGCTGGACGGCCGGGGTTCGATCCCCGACGGGGGCAGAGGATTTTTCCTCTAGCCTCTGCGTCCAGACCGGCTCTGGGGCCCACCCAGCCTCCTCTACAATGGGTACCGGGATCCTTTCCCGGGGGTAAAGCCGGCCGGGGCGTGATGCTGACCACTCACCCCCATCTAGTGCCGAGGTCAAGGAAGAGAGGAGCTATACCTCCACTCACCCCAAGCGCCTACATGGCGTATAGTGGGACAAACTTTACTTTTTATTTACTAATGACTGAGCTGTTACCTATCTCAATTTGTCTAACATCATTAACCCCGTGTACATTTAACAGCTGACAAATGTAATTGTTTCATCTCTGGGAATTTGCAATCAGATCACCATTCTCATTCCTGTGTTAATTAAGTACTCCATTATGAAGGTACCTCGGCACTGGATTAAGGCCCCTGCTGCTTTTATCCCAGGGAAAGAACCCCAAACCTTCGAATATGAGGTCGGGTGGTCCCCGGAACCAATTTGAGCGCAGTGTCAAACAGAGAAGTTCGTGCCTGTGTCAGAAATCTAGCCTTGGTCATTCAGCACACAGCATAGTTAGAAGCGGTTAGATACTGGGGTTCCGGGTTCGATTCCCGGCGGTGCTCAGATTTACAACTTGTGTTGGGCAAGGCCGGGGTCTAGGTATCACGGAGTTTTCCCTCCGGGGTTTCTTCGTGGCATCCCAACAATTACTCCACTTTCATCATCATCTCGCAAAAAAGGGGGTCCCGATCGAACCCATGTACTGATGGATCGTGAATCCTGCTAACCACCAATGCACGCCATGCTGGATGGTGTGTACTGGACACGAAGAAAAATAGTCAGAAGCGCTCGATGTCACAATCAAGATATCGGCTGTGATACAACTCATAAACAGGAGGCTGATGTGATGATTCTCTCTGGTCTACGTGGGGATAATGTGTTTTATCAACCTTTTCTATACAGTTCAAATCATTAATTTTATGTCATTTTTGCTATATGTGCAACTGTTGAGTACCTTAAATGTTACAAACATGCTGCATTTTTGTTGCCAAGAAACAAATGTTTCATTGCTGGAGGTTAGGCAATGTTGCTGGACAACTTTCTTCTGCAGATGGCTGGTGTTCTCGGAATAAGGTTGCGTCAGAACAGAAATGCGTACGGCATAGAGCTACTGTTTGTGGGAGTTGACGATATCGGCAGCTTTATAATATGACGTTCCTTAAGCCATTTTTCATGTAGCTGATAGTTCGTCAGTATTTGTTGATCATAATTATGGTATAAATGTCTGTTAATGTGTTTTTAACTAGGTGTTTCTATGTTCCAGCAACTCAAGGATGCTCTCGGTGAAGTTGTTGCGGAAATGGAGAATATGGATACAGCAGATGAGGGGTAAGAATGCGTTTGAACTCGTAAACAGGAACATAAATGCAGTAGGAAGTAAAATAAATAATATACTCACTGCTTTCACTTCAAATGTGTGGGAGTAATTTTATTGAAAATTTGCTGCCATTAATGTTACAAAGAAATCTGAAAGAAGTTGCTTCAACATTCTTATTTATTTCCATTTTGGTTATTGTATCATTATATATATATATATGGTCCTCCAGGTTGGGGGTTGGTCGCAAGGCTAACAACCTTGCACCGTAAAAAGGAAGATGTTTCGAAACCTCGATCAAAGCCTCGGACAGACGGACCTAACAGAGGACCGAATGGAAGAGGAGAATTGAGGAGGCCATGGACCGGAGAGCCATAGAAGAAGAAGAATAATATATATATATTTTTTTTGTTAATTATTCTTTACTGTGTCAGTGTAGAAAAAAGATATGCATTTTAAGTCATGGTTTAAAATATTTACTTTCTTGTGTATCTTTCAGTAAGAACAATACAAAGGCTAAACAGATGTCCATAGGACGAAAGAAATTCAACATGGACCCAAAGAAGGGGATCGAGTACCTGATTGAGCACGGCCTGTTGAAAAGTACCGCGGAGGACGTGGCCCAGTTCCTCTATAAGGGCGAAGGGTTGAACAAGACTGCCATCGGAGACTACCTCGGTGAGAAGAATGACTTCAACGAGAAAGTTCTAAAAGCATTCGTTGAGCTCCATGATTTCACAGATCTCATTCTGGTGCAAGCCTTACGGTAAGCGTTACTTGTTCCTCTTCTTCTTCTCCTTGTAGCATCATAACCATTTTGCACAGGCCAATGGGTTTTCCTCTTCATCCTTTTTTTTTTTCAGTTTCTTACGAGCTCCTCCCTCTACTTTTGATTTTAATTTTTCATAGCAGTAAGTATGAAGATGGTTGTCTTCTGGAATGTTTTGCTCCATGTAGTTTGGTAGAAGTTTGCTGTCGTCGCCCTGATGAAGACTTCAGGCAACTCTGAAACATCCGTAAACTTCTACCAGACTATGTGGTGGAACAACCCAGAAGATAACCATCCTCTTCTAGTATTTGGTTAAAAACCATCTTGTGCTGGGTTGTTTCGTTCATTTGAATTTTAATTCTAAAACCTTCTTAGTTTTCCTGTTTTGCCGACTCCCTTTATATGCCGAAATAATTGTGGCAAATTCTCTTATAATTCTGATAAGAAATATTGGATTCTGACTTCTTCTCTACAGATGTAATTTCTAATTCTGTCTGTTATTGTTTTCTCCTCCCTACTTCTAAAAATATCTTATCCATTAGATTTTGATTTTGTTTCTTTTCCCGAGCGTCTATATTTGAGTTTCAGTTGTTAAAATCAGTTTAAAATATTATTTTTAAACTGTTTTTTCTCAGTTTTGGGAGTCTGTTCCTTATTATTATTATATAATAAATAACATTAGATCTATTTTATATCTTTATGTTTCTCTGTCCATCAATTTTACCTTGTGAATATATTTACCTTCCTCAATATAAATTTGTCCACTTCTGTAACCAGCGTCTTGTTAATTTTTGTGACATTTGTATCTTGGTTTTTAAAAGCCTTATCACTGTCTTGTCCTTATTCATTCTCAGGTACATTAATTTAATTTATTTTCATTATCCTTTAAATAGTTTTGTTTCTGTAAACTTATATCATGAAGTCGCTAGTTTGAATTGTAACCGTAAAGGTGAAGGTCAGGAAGAATTTAGTTAAATTACTATAATTATAATGTGATCAAGCAACCTCTGTGTTTACGAAGTTGCCCTGTAAGTGTTCTTTGATGTTGTATCTTGTTGATATGAATTGAGGTCGTGCTTAAAAATTTTTTACTTTTATCTGATCTTTGCAGTCAGTTTCTATGGAGTTTTCGTCTGCCCGGCGAAGCCCAGAAAATAGATCGTATGATGGAGTGTTTTGCACAAAGATACTGCCAGCTCAATCCTAATATTTTCACAAATACAGGTGTGTAACTTAGAACTGAAAATTTTAATTAGATTAATTAAGAGAGACAGTTTTTTGGAATAATTATGGTCTGTGCCTGGTTATCAGTAATTGAGTAGGACATGTATTAAGTGTTGTCAAGATTGCGTTGATATTCATTATAAGAGGCGCCACCAGTCATCTCAGTGTTTAACCGAGTCTTGAGGTTCTCGTAGCAGTGAAGATGTTGGTGGTCTGTGTTGATGAGTTCGTGAATTTTATTTTTTTTATGTTGCAGACACGTGCTATGTACTGTCTTTTGCTATCATTATGCTGAACACAAGTTTACATAACCCTAGTGTAAAAGACAAGCCTACCGTAGAGCAGTTTATATCTATGAATCGAGGCATCAATAACGGTGGGGACTTGCCTCAGGAGCTGCTTGTTGTAAGTACTTCATACTACAAGGGCACAGTCTTCAACTACCTGCTTAATCACAGCATTCTATAAAATCATCTTAAGTGGTCGGTGGTGTCAGAGTCAGGATAAGAACCGATATCTCGGAGACTTGCTCTGTCTCCATCATCAGGGTAAATGTGAGGAATGGCCAAAAACTGATGATATATACACCATTAAGTCCTGTTGATGCCTCATCCTTATTGGCTGACCATGAAAACAGAGGGTGGAGTTAAACGGCGAGATCTTTTCTCCCGCTTCTGGTTCAGCGCCCTAGAACTACAGCAGAAAGAAATGTCTACTTCGTGTGTGTCGAATCAAAACTGGATAGGTAGAAATATAATGCAACTTATATTTTAATATATCCTGTAAATGTGTAAGTTTCTTCCAGTCTTTTATCTTATGTAACATGTTTGTAGATGTTACTATAGCAACAACAGATTTAATTTCTTTTAATTGTGTGTGGGACAAGCCTGAAGATGACCATCCAGAAGGTTGTCATTTCATAATACATAAAATACTGTTATTATAACTAATGTTAATATAATATTAATTTTTTGTTGTATGTGTTGGAAAAAATGTGCACAATCCCACAACATGATGCTGGAATGAAATATTGAAGACGATTTTTTTTATAGTGTCCATAAATCGTGGACGACTTGAAGGCCATGTAAAAACCTTGGTACTACAAAAACAGCCACACAACATTAAAATTTTTACACGTGCGATCACAGAAGTATATACATAAGTTTTTCGTTAAGTTATTCAAATCGTCCGCTAACTTACGGGCGTGTGGTATATGTAAATTATTCTGTTTTGCAGAGTTTGTATGAGAGTATAAAGACTGAGCCATTCAAAATCCCAGAGGATGATGGCAATGACCTTATGCATACATTTTTCAATCCTGATAAAGAGGGCTGGTTGTGGAAACAGGGTAAGTTACACTTAAAACTTTCACTTGCACTAATTTTTCACTTGTTTGTCCTAAAATAAGCTTATGTGTCTTATTTAAGAATAATACATTTTCATGTGTGAAAATATGATCATTTTGGTTCATTAAGGGCAGGAAATTTCTTTACCAGCTGAGTCACTATCAACTTCTCAAGAAGGACTGTTTTCCTAGCCTCACAGTGCTTAATAATAAGTGTGTTGGAATTTATACTTAATATGATGCATAATTCATTCTTAGGTTGTTATTTCCTGTGTTCGAAGACAATGAAACCTTCAAAAGGAGCCGGCGATGACCCGCTACTGGGTTAAGCTACTAATAGATTTCCTGTGTAAATTTCAGGTGGACGTTACAAGAGCTGGAAAAGGCGATGGTTCATCTTGAATGACAACTGCCTATACTACTTTGAATACACAACAGACAAGGAACCTCGAGGTATTATCCCCCTAGAGAATATTCAAGTTCGAGAAGTAAGTGATCGACATAAACACCACTGTTTCGAGCTGTATGCCAGTGGCTCAGAATTCATCAAAGCCTGCAAGACAGACAGTGAAGGCAAAGTGGTTGAAGGTTAGTAATATGAGAGAGGGAGAGATGAATAAATGAATGATATGTAACAAAAATTATGTGCATATTACATCAGACACAGGTTGTGTTTGTTCATTCTTGAGCATTACGGCTGTGAGCAGAAATATCGACTCATAGATCTGATTAAGGATCAGACTCAGAACTCTCTGAATGATAGTAAATTGTCTTCCCCTATGACCATCAGGTCTTCTGTTGAAACTACTCACATGTAAAATATTTTTTTAAATTGTCAAAATAATTTTTTTAACGGCTGTGAAGTTTATCGCTGCATTTTACAGCATGGATAATTTTTCTGCTGTATCTGTAAATATTAGGGTTTGTTATGTTACAGGTAAACACACAGTTTATCGAATGTCTGCCGCCACACCAGAAGAGAAAGATGAATGGATCAAATGTGTCAGGTAAGTGATTTTGTAGTTGCTAATGTATTCACCAGTTTTCTCTTGATCATAGTGAGCCCTTCTTTTTAATCATATGAAACCCTTTTTTGTAAACAAGCGTTCAGAGACAAATTTGTTTAAGTACGATGTAAGTGATTTGTCTTGATACCTGAAGTACTTGAAATGCCATCTGTTTTCCAGTCATCATATAATGGGGCTTGCTTTGTTTTTTCCATTTTATTTAAGCTCTTGTTTTCAGCCAGTGATCCATTAAAAGTGATCAAGAAAATAAGAATTATGTTTCGCTCCCAGCTTTATGAAAAACTGGGCATAAATTGGCAAAATGTATTGAAAGAAGTGTCATTCAGGACTAATTTCAGTAGAGTTCTCTGTAATACAGTTTGATAAACACTGCTATAATGCAATGGAATCATTTATAGTATTATATTAAGGTTTCTGAAAATTAATGTTTATGTCTGAGATCTGAAAAATATTAAGTTATGCTTTATTTTAATACTCACCGTGGAACCTACAAATAAAAAAAATATAAACTACAAATTAAACGAAGGAATTTCCACTGAAGTATTCCTTTGCTAATTGTTCATTTTTGTATATTATATTTAGTCTGGACACAATATTTTCAATCATCTATCATATATCTTTCCTAAGTTGCACATCCTGATGTAAGTTGTGTTTTCTGCTACAGGCAAAGCATCAGTCATAACCCTTTCTATGATATGCTGGCTGCTCGCAAAAAGAAAGCGCAGAAGACAAGTACTCACCATCACCACCACTCCAAAAGTTAAAATTTATTTGATATTTGACTCTGTAATTAATTATTACATAGCAACTAATGTACGCAAGAACAGGACTTCACTGAATTTGAATCATACATCTTCCAGTTTTTAAATGTTGCTCGTTAGATTCTAATTTGTTGTTTCCACTTCATTTCTTAGTTAGTGTCTCGAAATCTGTCACCGATATTGACTATAACAATAGTGTGTTTCTAAAGCGGCGCATCCACGTACGAATCTGACTTGCAAGCCTGGCTCGGCGAGCTTGACTCGTGAGCCGAGCTCGGATATATTTCACCACACGCATAGCAGACTTGGCTCGTGACACCCCACCCACAAACGAGTTTGGCCCGATGGAACCCAAGCCGAGCCAGACTCGTACGTGGATGGGCCGCTTAAGGTTTGTACCAGCATTGTATGTATGTGTGCGTGTGTGCGCCGTTAAAATTCACGAAACCGTGAATTAAGCGTCACCAGCCGAGCGTGTGAATGTGTAACGTACTGAATGATGACTGATGTGACCAGACTGTAAATAGGATTATTTTAATTAAATATTATCTATATACACACACATATATATATTCTTACTGATGAAAGAAGTGATTTGTGGTATTTATTATACATTGCAGAACATCAGATTGCCAAATAAATTTGTATTTTGTGTGTTAAAATGCTGTACATTATATATTAATGTGCATTTATTTGGCAGACATACAAGGCCCAGATGAACTGAAAAGAGTAGCAGATATAGTTTTGTGCAATGTATCTAGTGTACATACATTTGATCAAAATAGGCAGCGATGCTTTAATTTTAATATAGTTACAGTATTGACTTCACTTTCCAGTAAAAGTAACTTAGATAATGTACCAGCATGTCTCTAATTTATTACTTTACATAGACATTTTAAGGTGCCGAAGTGTTGATTCAGTCTGGAGGTGGATTGAGGAAATTGTCGGCACTACGTCGAGTTTACCGTGACAGAAGTTTTAATACCTGAAATATTAGGCTGTTGCACTTGGTATCCAGAATGTTATAACTTTTGATTCTGCTTGGTATCCAGAATGTTATAACTTTTGGACTCGTCACCTTTGATTCTCATTTACATACAACTTTGGCTCATGTAAGATTTGAGGTTTTCACAGCGGTGAGTATGAAGATTTCTGTCTTCTGGGTTGTTGCGCTGCGTAGTCTGGTCGATGTTAACCAACGTTTCAGAGGTCATACTGCCTCCGTCATCAGGGCGATGAAGAATTCTGTCTTTAGGGTTGTTGCGCTGTGTAGTCAGGTCGATGTTTCCCAACGTTTCAGAGGTCATGAATTGCCCTGATGATGGAGGCAGTATGACCTCTGAAACGTTGGTTAACATCGACCAGACTACGCAGCGCAACAACCCAGAAGACAGAAATCTTCATACTCACCGCACAACTTATTGAGACAATAATGTTTTAATTTGCTACTATAAGTAGTCGAGACTTTATGAAACACATTTCATATCACCAGATGGGTCTGTCATTCACATGTATTTTACGTACACCCATTTTACTTTGATATCCTTGCATGTATAAAGGAACAAACTACATGTCATGTAACATTTGAGGTTGTCAAGGTTTGCGCCCGTGCGGTGTGGTAGAAGTTTACGCTTCTGGGTTGTAGCGTTGTAGTAAGTCTGTAGACATGTCACTACAACCCAGAAGACATGCAAGCATGTCAAGTGGCTAGTGTAGATTTCATTTTGTTTTAGCACTTACCATCTGGTAGAAGTTTTTTGTCTGTAAATAATGTAAGATCCAAAATGGATATATGTTCAAAGATATTTTGTGACTAATCTTTGAACAGTAGAAAGCGACAAAAATTGGTACACTTTTTATTAAAGAGAGCTATTAAGATGGAACTATTAAACTCTGAAAATTTGTAAATCTAAGATTCATTCCATTGCATTCTTTGTCTATTGATCATAACAGCAATGCAACCTCAAATTATTTTTACGAACGCTTTGAAACAAGTTTCTCTTTCATGACTTGCTTACGCTTTCACATTTTAAGTTTCACATATTTACTGGTTTCAAATTTGAGTCCTCCATTGGTGATAATGCTCCCACCACCATATGCACATATTTGTGATCAGATATCTCAATCTGTATTTCTTCTGATGATTTGAACCTGAATGAATCATTAGCCTGTCATTAATGTATAGAGTGCATTATCTGCTAGGTTATTTTTTTAATAGTCACTTGGTAGATTAGTTCACTTTATGGTCTCGGTTCGTATTATCGTTATTATTATACTTGCAAAGTGGTTTTTAGGTGAAATGTGTTTCAGGAAGTATTAAATAAGTGAAATTTGTAAATTCTGTGATCTTTAATGCAACAGAAATAAAATATCAGGAAGTGAGTTACAGGATTTTCAAAATATATTCAGACAGATAAGAAAAATTAAATGCTTTTTTTGCAGCAGAGTATTTTAAAAATTAAATTTGTGATTTGACGGACAAATATTGTTAACCAGAAAGAAGAAAGACAGACAGAAACTCTGGGTAGTAAAATTTTTTTTTTTTTTGGAAGGAGTGGCATCAAATGTCACTGGTGATACTGCGCATGCATATTGACAACGATGAAATTTAAGTTTGTGTTTTTTGTCGACAACAAATGAAATGTGAAATAAGTGCACTTGAGGTTCCTTGTATGGGGACATACAGAAAAGCTCTTAATTTATATAGAATCAACATTTTGTACTAATTTTAAATGTTTCTTATATCATATGAACATGTAGCCTAGTTACAGTGGGTGCAAAGTAACTCCAAGCTTCATTGACTGTTACATATGCATGTGGGAGTGAGGGGAAAGACCACAAAGCAATAACACATACAGAAAGATAACCTGATCTGTTCATGTGAAATTATTACATTTACACTGTAGAAGTTTTTTGCTTCACAAAATTAAAAAATGCCTTTCCATCTTCCCATCCCTTCTTACTGTGACGTGGCTCAAGCCTGGAGTTATCTTGCATCCGTCGTACCTCCTTTATAATATCGGCCAAGTAGTTTTAGCTTGTATAAGGCAACTAATGAAAGGCAAACTGCCATCATCTTGAAAAACTGTGAATCATAGTGGAATATATTAGTCAGCACCAAAGAGCTCTGATATTAGATCGTGTAGTACAATAATGTGTTGAAAGACAACCATCTGTGCAGTTCATGTATGAATAAGGAGGTCTCAATTTCATTT
Organism: Zootermopsis nevadensis; assembly: GCF_000696155.1. Next base: position 101,409 of record NW_019060638.1, on the reverse strand, counting down.
CTTTTCGCTGCGTCAGTTTGCAGGCCAGATATGTCTGTATTATCTCTTATGGCGAGTATATTTTAAATATGCAAAAATGAAAATCTTAACTATATGGTGTAATATTGAAAGAAAGGTATGTTTATTATACTTTCACTTTTCTTTGTGCAAATTGCCAAAAGGCTGGAACCAAAGCTTGTGAGCGTATATCTTGAGTTGGGACTTTTCATCACAGTATTGAGTTGTGTTGAAATTAATTACCAAAAAGAAGGTTAATGGTAATGATAAAGCTATTCCTGTGGTGCTTGTCACAACTGGCTGTAACACTTTTCATAATGTCAATTATATTACCAGGCATTTATATGGCTAAGTGCCAACTGTCTGGATAAGCTGATGGACCGAATGATACTGGAGACCTTGATTTTGCTGCATTATATCTTTACAACGAAAATTATTGTGTTCACTGTCACACTTTTTACTGTAGTTTGTTTTGATTTAATTGTTTATTAGTTTTTTGAGAAACAGCAGCCGCATCTGAAAAAGAAATTCGCGTATATGAAACTGAAGAAGTTGACAGCTCTTAACAGTTTTCTCTAGAGTGAAGAGCAATTTTCAGAATAATGTGTTACATAAACTCCCACATTTTAAACTTAGGACAAGTTTAAAATTGGGTTTAAATATGGACTTGATTTATAAGCTATTAAAGAAAGTTACTAATGTAACGTAGAGTTTGTAATTTATAAAATTGTGTGTGGGGAAGTGTTCAGTAACTAAAATCCTATCTAGCTTTTATAATTCTGTAATGAATTTTGATAGAAGTGGTTGCTAAGAGCCATTATAACACCAAGAAGTGTTATTTTATAAATTTAAAAATAAAATCAAGGTCTCTGTGCAGTAAACTCGAGTTTCAAAAACATTTCTGTTTCTAAACTTCCTCCATGAGGTTTATGGAAAAACCTTGCTTCAGATGTGTTGGTTTATGGGGATTCTTATGATGGAGTCAGTTTTAAGTAGGTTTGATCAGTGTTGCAGGTTAGCTTACTGTTCCGTTGCTAAATGCGCAAGACAGGAATTACTGTTCCCATATAGAAATAGCAGACCCAAAACCTATTTCTTATTGAAAAATCATTGGTACAACATTACGAAAAACAATTTTCATGCAATTTGAAACATGTTAGGTATGTTTAGGGCGTATTAAGTTATCATATGCAAATCTGTTGTCCTGACAAACATGCTGAAATAAGAGTTTACCGAATTAAATTATGTTCCAAAATAAAAATTGGACTAACAGAAATGTGATCGGTACGAGTTGTCTGTATATGAAATTCATGAAGTAGCTGCATTCTATACAAATGGAACAAACTACAATCAAATACAGTTAATTGTTATTTGAAAATGGTTCATCAAGAATTTGGGTTTGCACATCAGAAACAACCTTAATGACAGTATACCTCTTTTTCTTGTCATTGCTTATACAGTTTCAGACAGCTCAGAATAATGGCCCTAAAGTAATGTTTGTCAATTACTGTTAATGGAATGGATATTACAAATAGATTGCAGGTAGGCGGTTGTAACATGTTCCATTCTGTACCATTTTGAGGTTAGGTGCATTAAGAATGACAGATTTGGAAAATATATTCATTATGGTGATGAGTTGGTGTTTTCTGGAACTCTTTTACAGATATCTTGTACAGGATTGTTTTTGAAATGATGCTACTATTTCAAGACATATTTCTGAATATGTAAGTGTGGTCTGGTTAGGTTAGGTAACATTGTGGGGTAATATCAAGTGAATATGCTTGGTGTGCGCGTTTCACCAAATATTTTGTTTACGTACCAAAGAATATTTAATGATGGTTGTTAATGTAAATGTCAATGTGTATGTAATTCAGTATAAGAATATTTGGCATTGTCACGTGCTGCCAAAAACAGCTGTCATTAACAGTTTCCTTATGTTGCATCACTTTTTTACACGAGTCATATCCTTGTCTCCGTAATATTTATGCTGTAATGAATGCCTTTTTATACCCAAATTTGTGTGTTTTATATGGAGTGACTGTGTTAAAGTGTGATCATTCATAATTTTGTTTGATTGTATTGTTCAAATATTATATGTAATATGTATATTTTGCTGTAAATTGTAAAACATTTGTTTTGTGTATCTTGTGTTGAAAGTTGTTAATTATTTCATTACATTCAAAGTGCAACACCAAATTATTAAATTTGGTATAGGATTATATTTTGTATTTAAGTGCTAAGTTTACTTCAAATTTCAGTAGTTTGTATGATATTAAAATAGTTTTAAAAATTGAGTTTCAGCACCACCATTGTTGTTTTAATACCTTTACAGTGTGAGTATGTATAGTAAAGTCAGATTTATTGGTATAAGAAAAGATTTTAATAAAAGTATTTATTATAAGGTTTGGTAGAAAATATTACTGTCATGATGTATCTTATTCATAACGGCTGTAGATAAATTGTATAACCATATTTATAACATTAGAATTTTACAACAATATTTTTTTATACAAAAGTCAAATACGTGAATCATCTTTTGGTTTTTTATTGTATTGTTGTTTATAATATTTGAGTATTTAATGTGTTGTTAGTAGCTTGGATTACCTACCTTTATTTGACCCCCAAATTCTAGGTTACAGCATGCTATTAATTTATTTTGTTTTGGGAGTGTGTGTTTATGTATGTAAGTTGTCCGTTGTGTGTGAAAGCAAATCTCTGAGTTAATTAGGCTTCTGGGGACTTCCGAAGATGGGTGGACAGTGGAACTGTGGCGGATCTTGCTGCCAGATTCCAGGAGTATCATCTGAAGCTTTCTTGGCTACTAAGTATAATGAAATCTTTTTGGTCTACGAGCCATGCCAGGTGGCTTAATGGAGAAAATACCATTGTTTCGAGGATGAAGATGGTTCTTGAAGTGGTGGTACTTTTTTTCCATTAAACTGCCGGACATAGCTAATAGCCCGAGAAGAGTTCGTTATGTCTAGCAGCTGTCTTTGGATATTCACAGTCTACAGCTTCTATACTTGGGTAAGTTTAACCTTACCATCAAGTTTTTTTCACTGGTAAAACCACGGAAATCAAAGAGTGTGCTGGTCGCTAGACCTTCCGGATTCATATTAATTTAAATTGGTTATCAGGATATTGCTGTTCTATTAATATTTGGTAACCAGTGTAAATATCCAGAAAATGTGCATTCATTATAGGGCTAAATTCCCAGGAGGACGTAATTGATATCTCTGTATCCCTTATTCCTTCATTTGGCTCTGTTGACGAGGACGTGTGAACAATGTGAAGCAAAATTTCGTGATTGTAAGAACTTGAGAATGACGGTAATTAAAATGTGTCTGAACGAACGCTATGGCTGGGAGGATAATAAAACAAATAAGCCGAGAGTTGTCTGAATTCAATTGGCTTGGGTCAGGGACTTTTGGAGGGTTCTTGTAAACGTTAAAGAAACTCATAAATTGCGGGAAATTTCTTGACTAGCTGAGTAGAGGATGTTACCTAAAAATGGGAGAAATGACACCTGTATATCGACAAATGTATCGGGCCGGCGGTTTTAAATTTTGCGCCGTTAGGTTGGCTATGGGACTCCAGTTTAAGATGGCGTGTTGACTCGGCGCAGTTTTCAAGTTTTGTGAGCAACAAGTACGTTTTCTAGTGTTCATCTTTCGATTTTAAAATCACAGTTATCTGCATTATCAGTATAAGATATGTAATCAGTTTACTGAAACACGATCAATTTTAAAATCACAGTTATCTGCATTATTAGTCTAAGATATGTAATCAGTGTACTGAAACACGATCCAGTGAAGATTTTCGATGTAAGTCATAATTAGTACTAATTGGTTTGATCAGTGTTTTTGCATTGTGGTTTGGAAAAGATGTGCAGCCATCTTTAGGTTAGATTACAGACCACGTTTTTGTGTGAACTCTGTACACAGACCTAAGAGCACAGTATTTTCCTTGTCAGTTGATATGTTTACTTGCTAATTCTCGATTTAGTGCTTTAAATTTTTTCTGTGAAGATGATAACGTACTATATTTTGAACTTTGTTATTGAAAAGTTTTTCTTTGTTATGGATATGAAGACGCTGCATTTATCGTGTTATATTGTTCTGCTTCTGTTTAACTCCTGTATGTCTCTCTTGTCATGATATAGTTAAATGTTCTCTAATCTTTATTAGTACACATAGTAATAGTTCATGGGGAAAAAAAATTCGTAAGTCATTTTAACCAGCACTTTGGAATAAAATTACAAACAATTGCCGTTTTGAAAAAAATAGTATGTGCTCGTAGGAAGATTAGTTGAATTTCTTCGTACTCCCAGACGTTACAGAAAGCATGCAGTCGCACATTCAGAGGTCAATGTTAACGTACTCAATCGATTTGTATGTATAGTCATTTTGTGACAGTCTCACCTATTACTGAAGTCGGGGCGAATCTGTGAGTTCTACGTCTGTTAGTAGTAAAAAAGCAAGTTATTCAGGGGGGGAGGGGGAGGGGTAGCAAGTAAGAGAGCATAAACTGCCCACACAATAAACATTATTTCCCAGCGGCAGTACTTTATAGTTTGCTGTGTCAGTAATGTAGTTTATACCAGCAAGCTAGTGGTTTAGGCGAAACGCAAAATTTTGTCCCGGTGGAGTCCGTTGATTTGATTGGTGTAAACTAGGTAGTGGATTTTTATCATGTGGAACTTGTAAACACAGCTACGAGGGAACAACGTTTACGGGTTTGTAGGACACACGAATATTTAACTCATGCAGGTTCTGAAATTATGACGATCAGGTACCACTTTCACCTTCTCTTACCGACTCGTTGGTGGCCGGATTGTAAATATCAGGCATTCATTGAGACGCCATGGCACGTTATTAAAAATGCTATTAGCTTACTCGCAAATGTGTTCATGTATTACTCATTACTTAACAAATTTCTTTAAAGTTATTAATCCCCTTAAAATTATTTTAATTTTCAGATATTATTTTATCATTATACAGTGATGTAATGCTATGAAAAAATTACGCGGGGCCACAGAAATCGACAGACCAAATGGGGCTCTGTGGCCACTAGAGACTTACTCCTGCTGTAATATGTGATCCGTTAAATGGTCTTTATCGTATGTAGAAGGCATTCTAAATGATGGGACAAATAACGCTTTCGAAGTAACTATTTGAACTGATTAATCGTTTTCAGGGTTATATATAATTGTCCTTGACAGTGCGTTAAGCCTGAGTATAGATAAGCAAATCTACAGTATGGAAAGTTACCAGCCTCCATAAATTCGTCTGTGCTTTTATGAGAGATTTCTGATAACATTGTGTAAAGTTTTGAAGGGCTGATATCACATGAGAGACTCAGACTGAGATTAGAGGATAATATTAAACAGGATATGATTGTGTGGACTCGATTCATTTGGTTCAGGATATGGCCAAGTGGCGGACTCTTGTGGATGCGGTAATGAACATTAGCGTTCCATAAAAAACTGTCAGTTTTTCTTGACTTCTGAGCAACTGTTAGTTTTTTAAAGAATAATTCTGATCCTTGAAATGAATTATATAATGTTTTGTACCATGAATCGTGAAGAGAAACTTTTTTAATAATCATATTTCAACACGAATTGCGACCAAGGTTATCGAAGGTCACTATTAATGTGCGCTGTCGTCATAACATTGCCTGCAGGGGATTAGAATATTAAAGTGTAACGAGACTTCTCTCGGCCAGATCTAGCAAGAAGATAAAGTCAGTCAGAGCCTCTGGCGATTAGTCAGGAAGAGGCTGACCTTTGATGATCTTGTCGAGTGAGAAAGAACTATCAGGTGGCAGACAAACACGATGTGTGCGATCTTATCTAAAGTCTGCTCCAAGTTTAGGTTTTAATGCAGGCATAGCATGACGACGAGTGTAGTTGGGCTATTCTTGGAATTAAAACTTATTCCAACCAGCGTCCTGTCTGCACAGCACGTGGGAATCTGCCCTGTTTCGAAGATAATTTAAAATTGTAGACTTCAGATGAGGCTGTTTGGTTAATATATAGTTTCTGTTCATTAGATCTTGAATTAGTATTCGATGTTTTAGTTTGCTGGTGATATTTGTTACAACGCTGGATTTATAACGGCCGGTTGGAGAGTTATATTAAGACGATTTTCGTATTCGTAAACTGTACGAACACCTACGCAATGGCATGTCGTGAATGTGTGTCACTTGAAATTCGAAATTGGTACGAACGAATGAGAGTAGAAACAGCTGGAGAATGCGATGAAATGAGAAAGACTACATTTAACGGAGAAAACTATTAATTTTCGGCTGTGGGGGTTCCCAGATACTGCCCGCTCGTCTTTTTGATGAAAGTAGGTTGAAAAAGGCATGCATAAATAATATTTTAAAATTCGGTCCGTACTTAAAAGAAAACAAAATTTATCTATAAGATGGTAAAGTTGCGTCATATTGTGATATAATAAGTATATATTAAATCTTGTCCGTCTAATCACAATAATTCTTATTAAATATTAAAATATTACAATAATTAACATTTAAAATATTAAATGAGAACATCATTTAATATTTTAAATGTTAATTATTATTATTTAATAAGAATTATTGTGATTAGACGGACAAGATTTAAAATTTATCTAATACAAATAATAAATGTGTGGGAAATTTTCTGTGATTATGATGAAGACAGTAAACACTTCTCAATTTCTACGTCTTCATTGCTTGGCGATTGAGCACATGAACTATATATACGTCGTAAATTTTTACATTAAATAATACTGAATGTCTTCAGACTGCTGAACATATTACGAGCTTATACGTAGCTACGATTAAAACTAACTTTTCCAAATTTGTTATCAGATGTTAAAAGTTTATTACGTTAGAAATCACTCAGTGTAAATGCATGATAAATGAGACTACATAATTGCTCTAATAAATTGTTGGGATGTGTAGAGATATTCTATTTAGTTTGCAGTACATTGGCTCCTCTGTAATCAAGCCAACCAATTGAAACTTTGTGACATACTTACTGGTTTAATTTTGTTTTTGCACACACAAATTGGTCCGATTAAAATTGTTTTGTTAAGTTTTGCTAGCTGTGAATGTTGTTATGTTTTGTGAACTGAAGTGTGTGAACTCTGTCCATACCGGAACACGAGAAGAGAGAGAGAGAGAGAGAGACTTTCGGTGGTTTCAATTAAACGGATGCTGTGTTTATTGGAATATCTCACGTTTCCGGACCTAATACTCGGAACTATTTGTCAGTTGAAATCGCCCAAACCACACAGGCAGGACGCCTTTAGTTAAAGCTACTGATGACTTGTGTTTGTGTTATGATACTTTTGTAGACATCCATTGTCTGTTATTTAGACATTACAAATCTTAAAATTTTAAATACAAGCAATGGATGACGTCCTACCAAAGTATCGTAATAGTACCAGTACACTAATGTTAAAAAGCTTTAGAATAATATGTATGCTTACAGTCGAAATATTAAGTAAACGTACGGAGTAGAGTATTTATTTAAAAACAGAAATAGTACGACTAGCCGACAAACTCCCCGCCTTATGTGAAGTCTAAAGGTTGATTACAGTGTTTATATGAGATCGCCACTGGTCTCTATCCTGGGCTGCTTGGATCCAGAATGTTCCCGTAATTTTCTGTCGATAACGTATTACAGTCCAAAAATTGAAATCAAAAGCAGGTTCCACCCCCGTTTAATAGACTCTCCCAACCGCCCTCGTGCCTCTCGAGTCAAGGCCAACCTCGTTGCTAGGCCGCTGCTCACGTGTTATTTCTCGAGCGTCGAAAACGTTCGCTGCTGTTCTCGAATCGTTTGGCAGTGGTGGTATTTGTCTGTGACTTGTGTTCACCGAGCGATAACACGTCTCAAATTACGGTCTTATCAGTGTAAAACAGTGGTTTCATTGGCTTGTGAGCGAGAGGCTTCATGAGTGCTAGTTGTGGTTGGAATAGTTGGCCACATGACGTAAGACTTGGGTCGGTTAGAGAAGACACGAAGTTTGAGGCATATTCTTGTCGTTTATTTGTAACCAGGACTCATGGAACCAAGTCTGTGTACTCGTTCGAAGAAGTACTTTAAGGAGAGGTATGTTTATAACAAAATATGTGTTATTTATATGTGCGTCTAAGCATCATACATGTATGCGACGTAGGCACTAGACCAGTGGTATTCTACCTGGGGTACGCGTACCCCCGGGGGTACGCGTACCCCCGGGGGTACGCGTACCCCCGGGGGTACGCGTACCCCCGGGGGAACGCGAAGACATCTTAGGGGGTACGTGAAATTTTTTTAAAAAAATTTCACGTACCCCCTAAGATGTCTTCGCGTTCCCCCGGGGGTACGCGTACCCCCGGGGGAACGCGAAGACATCTTAGGGGGTACGTGAAATTTTTTTAAAAAAATTTCACGTACCCCCTAAGATGTCTTCGCGTTCCCCCGGGGGTACGCGTACCCCCGGGGGAACGCGAAGACATCTTAGGGGGTACGTGAAATTTTTTTAAAAAAATTTCACGTACCCCCTAAGATGTCTTCGCGTTCCCCCGGGGGTACGCGTACCCCCGGGGGAACGCGAAGACATCTTAGGGGGTACGTGAAATTTTTTTAAAAAAATTTCACGTACCCCCTAAGATGTCTTCGCGTTCCCCCGGGGGTACGCGTACCCCCGGGGGAACGCGAAGACATCTTAGGGGGTACGTGAAATTTTTTTAAAAAAATTTCACGTACCCCCTAAGATGTCTTCGCGTTCCCCCGGGGGTACGCGTACCGCAGGTTGAATACCACTGCACTAGACGATCGAGTTGGGAGGCCATCCTTGGACCCTTAACGTCATTTTATGTTCCGAGCTTTTGTGAACGTGGTGAAAAAAGAATATCTAATGAGCCGGGGATCGAAACCTGATCGTCCAGCTTGTGGCCGGTAACGCCATTCAACGAGTTGTAATAATAAATGATCATGCAATGCCAATTAATGTCACTGCATGATCCTTTAATTTTTATTTCCATTATCATTTGCACATTTGAATAGCCCAATCAGCACCACGTCTACTGACCTAGATGCTAGAGCAGGGACTTGTTTAAACCAAACATCGCATTATTTACATTTCGAATTTCCAATTAAACTGGATTTCTGTTTCCTCCTCATTTCAGTTGCACTCCGCGTGTAATCGTCCTCACTCCAGTGCGTCATTTTGCTTTTAAACTGCACGCATGTACACGTGTGTCTGTATAAACAGCAGAGAGATTAATTTCAGTTTAGACGTGATTTAAGCAGCATTTCAGTAAACGTTCTGCTTTCTGCCTGACTTGTATTCGGAAAGAACCCAGTTTGACTCTTCTCTGAATCTTTCGTGATGAAGTACGCTCATTCGGAACGTAATTCGTTCGATGGAAACTGTTCGTAAGGTGAAAATTTTTAAACAACGAAAGTGAAATGCCACATAATTACAATATTAAAAAAGGTCACCCAATTTTTCCCCCGCATATGTTAGAATTGTATACAATCATTAAAATAAGAACTGTTATTTTTTATGATATTTATTACTTATTTAAAACTCTGTAAAGCACTACTGAAGTGTTACATAAAAGGTTTACATTATACAGAAGTTATAAAAAAAACATTAGAACACGCAAAAGAGAATTAACAGTTGTGTTTATTAAAACTTTAATTGTAGTAAATATGCTATCACAAATAATCAGTAATAAGAAATTAATTATTTCTTCGTTACAACGAAAATAATGTTCGTAAATTAAAAAAAATAGTTATAAATGTACATGGTTTGTTGTAACAAAAATTCGTAAATCGGGAGTTCGTAAATATAGGGATAGGTGTATTTGCATTGTCTTCACAAGGTCGTATTGTAACTTAACAAACGGAAATCATGTTTCCTTTTGGAATGTTTGATGTAAGTTGATTACCACTTCCTTGCTTGGTGATATCACTTGTCCTTTGCAGAAGTTTGAAACAGCTGTTGCAGACGAGGGCATTCGACGGATGCAAAAGGTCTTTATTAAAAATGTGCATCACGTCTTTAAATAAAGAGTCAGTATTCACGAAATGTCGAAGCATAAGTTAACGAACCTTCGGGTTTTTTTTAATATTATCTTATATAACTATCGGCATTTAAGGAATCTTGTTTTGTGTTGACGTCGTAAATTAGAATTTGACTGCGTAAGCTTTAGATGGACCTTATAGAGATAGAATCTTGCTCGTTTCCTGGCGTGTCTTGTGATAACTGCCTTGCGATTAGCTGATCCCCATCGAAGGATCTCTATGGCTTGACTTAAAAGATTTAATTCTGAGTCGGAACAGGTGAAAGGTTGTAAGAAGATTTTTAAAGGTTTCTGATGAAATCTATATGAAAATGACTGTCGTCTGAGGTGCAGTGCCATGTAGTCTGTTAAAAGTTTACCAGTGTTTAAGGGATCTTTTCTGCCTCCATAATCAGGGCAAATGACCTGATGATGGAGGCACAGTGCTACAACCCAGAAGACAGCTATCTCCTGTTATGTTTCTCCTCATTTAGGCGGCCTACTGACCTGTTAAAATGAATTTGACACCTGTATGCGAGAAAGTGATTCAGTATTGAGCAGGTAAACAGAGCTGTACGGAGAAAGGACATGGCCGAGAGGCGGATCGTTTCGGATCAGCGAAGCTGGAAGTGAGATTTATTTACATACGGCACAAAACTGCACCCTTGTCATTTAGATTCACACTGGCAAAAGGTCTGTAGTGTTAGTACGGGGACAGTCGACAAAAAACTAACATATTTTATCGATCACCTTCACCGAGACTCGAAACAAGGACAGACGTGGGGGTTCTGGCCACTGCTTCTGTAATCTCGTTCTCTAAACGAACATGTCTGGTCTTTGGAGCCGTTCTTCTATCGTGCTTAGTTTTTGAGTTACAGAAACCGGTCCTCAAACTCAGGACTCTTCTTCCGGAGTCTTTGATGTTTCTGTATTGTTAATTATTCGGTTTTGTCCGTCTAATCACAATTATATTTAAAATTTACAAATAAGATAATTAAAATATCATTTTATGTTCCACATCGAATAATCGATTTACATTTGGAACATTTTTTACAACATGTTTCGGTTTCATCGAACCATCTTCAGGTGTAAAATTATATCAATAAACTTAAAACTCAATTACAATTTCTGTTGTGTAGCTTTTTGGTGATGTTTTCTGGTGATGTTCATATCCAGATTATTTTCATATATCGGAGCAAATGTAATGTTTTGAAGTGAAATGCTTTTGATGTTCTACATCGGCCTGTAAAGCAAAACCGAATAATTAATTTAATATTTGATTCACAATATGACGCAATTATACTATCTTATGAATTCCTGTATTGTCTTTATGGTCGAAGTGCCAAGTTTGATGAAAATCGGAATATCGTTTCTCGAACTATAACCGAACATACACGTACACATAATTTCAATTTTATATACAGAATGTTACCAAAAAAAAAATGGGAAACAAAACCTTTAAATTCGTCAGAATATTTATTGGACGACCTGTGTACGATTATGTATGCCATTAACACGTTGGCTCCCGGTGGGCCACGGCTCGAAACAATTGGGAGGCAACGTATTAAATAGTCGACTCTATCTCTGTCTTCAGGTTCCTACACAGTTGGGCCCGGAGATAGAGTCCCATCTCCGAAACGTCGTTTTTACGTTTTATATTTACTAGACGATGGATAATATCCAAGGAAATTTTTATTCAATTGACTCTTCACCATCGTCAAGAAGTTTTAGATTTGAGTCTACATGTTATAATGCGGTTAGATTATTGATGTATCTTAACTATATGGGGCAGGCGACGTTTCGAGAAGCTAATAAACCTATTCACTCAGACAAGAAATATCTGTCTTCTTTTAACCCAAAAGTTTACCGCAATGTTTACAGGAACCGGCTATTTTATCTCATTTTTGCCTAGGGCTCTCAAGTGTTCCTTTAGGTATTCCAGGAAAAATTTTGTATCCATTTCTGATTATTCCTATGAGTGCTAAATCAGTTACGTTTATATACAAAATATTTTAATTGTTAATATGTGACGTTGCTGGCAGGTGTTATGATTCGTTTGAATTACCCAAATGTAAATGATAAATTATAATATATGGTGATTTTTGTTTATATAATTTCGAGTAACTTATGCTTCCATACATTAAACATGACCTCAAAGACTTTTACTGTCACCATGTTTTATAATTTGTAACTTCAAAACAGTGTTTAATATTAAGTATGCAGATATGTACGTACGTATATGAAACTTTAAAATTTTCAAAAGTTCACAAACTTTTATTTTTTTTTCAGTGCACATATTACTTCAAAGTTTTATGAACGAAACGAAATGTGATGTAAACTTAAAGGATGTGTAATGGGCGATGTTGAAACCTCCCTTTGTTCAATTCGAACTTTACGAAACGGAAAACTAAAGCCAACGAAAAAGCATTTATATTTTACTGTCACACGTGACGTTTTAAAAGCCACTGCTTTGGACATTTATACTTCGTTGATCTATAATGCCCCATTGAACCAGGGACTTTTATTGCGAGAGTGAAGTCGAATGTTGGGCTCTTTGTATTGTATTGACTAAGTTTATTAAGGGATTCACCAGACGCATGTGTGTGAGGGGGTGAGACTATTAATGGAGGACCGATTTTTTAAAATTCTTAAACATATTTTACTCGATTTAAGGCTTCAATAATATCTGGTGAAGAATACAACTCCTGAAGCTTATCATGAAATTTTCTGTATATTTTGTTCATCCCTGTATTTTTTAGTCGAAATTTCTCGTCGGTACCAGATTGTTAAACGTCCTTAGTCTGTGTTCTTCCTTAAGTGTGAGAGACAAAGATTAAATATAAAATTATAACTCTGTTGGGGCCTGTATTTTAATCTTTAGGATTTTATGTTAGACCGTAAGGTAAAAAATTCAAAAGTGAGTTGTAGCGAGGACTTTCATAGAATTCTCAGAGGATCGTTCCAACATGTGTGTGTGTCTCAGTCCACAATGTTTTGCCAGCAAGAAAACTCATCTTAATGACTCTGCGTTCCAGAAATATCTTGTTATTCAATGGGGGCATTTCTTTGTCGAAACTCCATCTGTAACCATCTGGCAACGCTTTGGCGTGTTAAAATGAACAAACGAAAATTATGTAACAGGTAACGAAGACAGAAAATCGGTCTTGTTTTTCCGTCTCGTGAGATGTGTTACCTTGTTTCAGTACATTTGCCAAGAAATGTTCATCTTTTTTTTTTTTACAGACATGTGTACACATGTACATAAATACACATAACAAACATAAGGGAGGCTAAACAGTACACTTTCATTTGTCTTGTCACACACTCTCGTCAGTTTCTCCTTACAGACGAGATGTCCTGTTATCGAATTCACCTTCTACCCATTTAGACTTCACATACAGTGGAAAATGGTCCCTGTAGACTGCTGAGGTCGGTCCTTCGTACTGTCTCGCTCGTGCACGTGGCCTGGCGCTGGCAACTCTCGATATCTAGCAACGATCAAGTGCGGTCTGTTCAGTTGTGCCGAGACGGTCGGCGAGTGAAGCGTTGAAGCGCAGTTCTCGTCAGTCAGTTGTTACACATTTCACCGCGTGTTCGTACATGTCGATGGCAGACATGTGATGATGTGGTTATCGTTGCAGAGAGTCTGATACAGACGTGGATTCTGCCCTCTTGATAACAAAGAGTAAGACATTTTGTTGGTGTCGTGAAACTGATATATGTGTTTGTCGTAATTGCACGCGGTGTTTTGTGTGTAAATTGTTTGGTTAAAATAAGTAATTTTAAACTGGAAAATCTCTGCGTGAAGAAAGCTTTTTTTTTTCTTTCTAAAACGCACCTAACGCGGAATTGACATGTCGAAAAATGTTTTAACGTGTTTGATATGTGACTGTGATTTTAACATCTACATTATATTGAGGACGAACTGTAACGAGTAGTAGGTAAGACATCGGTAGAATATGTGAAATAATTCAGGCATTTTTTTCTTATACTGATAAGTTTTACCGATTTTCTTGTTTTTTTATAATAATTCGAGTTCGGAAGGAGGCGGACAAAAAGGGGACCTTTCACATTTAACACATTAGGAATAAAAAGGGGCCCCGTTCTTCTTGAAGGGCACGTGACTGGAGCTAAGGAACGAAGCTGAGAGACGAGGTCATGCTGAATAAGGCCGAGTGCGACAAATAAGCCCATACGTCATCTTGCTATTCGCGTCACGTGTCATAGACCAACTGTCACATTTGTAACTACTCCCCCCCCCACCCCCATCCCACCTCAGTAACAATATTTTAGCTACCGTGATATTACAGTTTCCTCGCAAAGCAATGAAAGGGTCACTCACTACGTCACATTTATTTCCTCTCTAATTTCTTTTATGTAAAAGAAAAGAATGTATTGTGACATTTAACACTTTGAAACTTTAATTAAAACGTAGAAGTCTCACTACTTAAAAAATGTAGTTAATTAAGAAGTTAGCAGATTATTTTTTATTCTAGCCGGATATGAAAAATAAATCAAGGAAGAAGCATGCATAGGGAATATACGATTTGGTGGTACATTTCTGAACTAATTAAATATTATTTTAAACCGTCGATGCCGAGTGCATCAAAATAAAAGATTCTTAGTTCGTACCTCAAAGAAAACACCGCACTTCACCATTACAAAGATAAAAAAATATTTTTGGACTATTTTTTATGTTTTTCTAACTAGAATTTTATGATAGGTTAGGTTTTTTGCTGGTTTAATTAATTTAAATTTAAATTTACATTTACCAGTACGTCTTGTTTATATTGTGGACCAGTCTATGTCTTTGCGTTCGGAAGGTCCCAAGTTCAAATCTTGGACCGATGATGGTTTCTCAGTTCCGCACCAGACAAATTCTGACGTAATAATATAAAGTAAGTCATGTCCGCTTCCTTGCACATCCTTGTATGTAGCTATTAAGTTGTTAAATGAACATTAACGTGGCGTTTCTTGGCATAATAACTCAAGGCCTTGGCAAATAAAGACTTTTTTATTGTCTGAAACTGTGACCTCAAGGCTTTCATATCACTGGAGAATTAAAATTAGTGCCCTGGCTACGCCCTCACACATTTAAGTTAACAGACAACGCATTTATTTTCGTATACAAATCACACAGCGTGTTCCAGTATTCATGTAAAGAATGTCTGAAATGCAGAATCAACAGAAAAGAACATTGGCTTACGATGGGAAAGGTTCAGTGTTTTACTTAATACATGTATATATATATATATATATATATATATATATATATATATATATACTCGATAAAAAATGTACGCCATTAAAATTTCATCCAGTACTGTCAAAAATATAATATAAACGTTTGTATTTGAGTACAAATTTCCAAAGGACAAGTCAGAAATAGATATTTGTATTGGAAGTATAATAACGAATAACGGATTTCGACTTTCTGAGGCTTTAAGATATGTCAAGTTTAAGAGCCCTCCCCCCTTCCCAAATTCTGAAGTCAAAAATTTTCGTTTATTATTCTGATTTAAAGGAACGTTAAAAATAAACACGAAGCTGATACATATGAAATCGTTGTTATAACAATGACACAAAGAGAGCTGTGTGAAGCTGATGAAGAATTTGTTTTGTAAAATAAGTTAATTTAAATATTTAGAACGTATATTAATTTTCTGAGGCCCCACATTCTGTAGCGTGGTGAAAAGTACTTCGGACTGACCCCACTGTTTTACAGTGCCTGCTGTCACTGAGTCAAATTTTACAGCAAAGACAACAACAACAACAACTACGCTTGGCTTCGTTTTGTTAACAAGTAAAACCAAGTATTTGATGTCTTTGGCTCGTACGTTTGGCTTTCGTACAGACCTATATTGGGAATTCCTGTTTGGTCGACGACTGTGTACCAGAATACCTCGGGCTGTATTGTATTAGAAATCTGTTAGCCACAGTACACGCGCGATGCTAAACACTTTGCATTCGGGACTGTTGCACACCAGAACTTGAAGCGATGTTTCT
>NW_019060638.1:68384-82042 GCF_000696155.1 Zootermopsis nevadensis | reverse complement strand
AGTCCACGTCTCCTGTTTCAACGTCATGTGCTGACAACAGCAGCAGACTTTGCCACAATCCGTCTTCGTTAGCCACACATCAGCACCAGAGTAGACGTTGTCTCAAGTTCTCCGCTCCGTACATGATGAAGCTTAAAGAAAGACTTATCCTAGGGTTCAGCGTAGTTGCTGTTATGTTTACCTTGATACTAGTCATAGACCTTCAGATGGATCTTGGAATGTCTGGACACCATCTTGTTCCTAGTCACGGACGCGTTAAATTCGGTGACGGAGGTGTTGACGGACCGGGGTCTGCGTATAACAGTTTCCGTAAACGTTTCTTACAAAGAAGTAACAATGGTTCTAGAGAAATATCTTCGGGAGGTGCTACTACGAGTAACAATAACGTAGCATCGCAACAGCAAGATGGTGGAAGTGATCTTGGTGACGAGGGACGAAAAGTTGTAACGTCTTCCCATCAGAAAGGTGTCGAAGAGGAACCACATGATGATTTCAACGATTTGTTGGACTACGTGATCAACGCAGGCGACATGGATGCGAACAGGAAGGACTCCGAGGGCGTCTTGGCGAGGTCAAGTTTTGCAGTCTCCCAGAGGAGTAAGAACCCGACCGTAGGAGAACTCATGAAAATACCGGCAAGGTAAGACGAAATTTCTTCATGTATTTTATATTTGAGTCTGTACGAATATTCTTTTCAGGATCAAAACACAGTGTGCCCCAAAGCGATGTATACACATTGTAATATGGGACATTAACCTTGTGTGTATACATTTTTGGGGGCGCTCTGTATATGGGCCGGATTCGTGAGGAAATTAATTTCTGTCTTTGTGTTTAGATGAAAATGCTTTAAAGCTCTGTTCGTTTGTAGTGCAGTTTTATTTTATTGTGTGCAAGATAAATCTGATAATTTGTTGGTCTTTTGTTAAATGGAAATGCACTCACGTCCAAGAGATGTGATGCTCGTAAGGAGTTGAAATTATACTTTTTTTTAGAGTTTTTACTGGAAATTTAACTGCCCGGTTGGACACGAAAATCTGTTATATACCTTACTTCGTCATTTTTAAGGCGGACTTTAACAAATTTTAAATTATCTGAAAACAGGGATCGTTTTACATTTGATGGCATCTAAATATCGATATAACGTCTTCTTTTCCTGAAAAACTATTACTAAATCAAGATCGCGTCTTGTAATCGAGGAAATACTGTATTATATTTGCCAAATGGAGGATTATATAGAAGGGGAATGTGCATTCGTAATTTTATTCTAATAGATACCAAATAAGCAGCTGCAGGATGAAGAATCACTTGTGTTATTTGAAGCAAACAATAAAATCGCGTGGTTTTACGTTGGACAGAATTATTAAACAATCTATTGTCTGCAGGAGTCCATATTACTACAAGCAAGGGGCTCGGAGACGAATTTACCTTATAAGCAATAACAATATACGTATATATAGTGGGATTTTATGTTAGTAAAATAATATCACATTTCTAATAGTTATTTTTAGTAATGCTCGTGTTAGTAGCTTGCTGTAATTATTCATAAATTCGAATTGGAAAGTTCAGAAATTAGGTTTCTCTACAAAACTGATTTGAGATCCTAATTCAAGTGGCATCTTTGATGTGGTGACGCTGACCTGACGGTGAATAATATTCTAAATATACACGGACCGAGTGCAATTGAAATCGATTCAACTGTTTGCGTGAACAGGGAATACAAATATCGCATGATGGGAAAATAGATATTAATTATTATTTCTGCATTACAAATGGAGTTGACTGACCGCTAATTGCAATAAATCTTCATAAATTTACATCTGTACGATAATCGTGTGTGGAATGGAAGATGCCTGTCTTCTGAGTTACCAGATAATCCAAACAACTTTTGCCAGACTTCACGGCGCTACATACCAGAAGACAGCCATCTTCATACTCGCCACCGTGTGAACCTCAAATGAAATATGTTGATTTGATTCTTTTTTAGGCGAAAGGGTTTTTATTTTAGTGTGATATTGCTACTTACAACATCTGTGAGCGATACAGTTGATATTTGAAGCTGAATGTAGATGTTCTCTGGTAGTTCCATTTGAATCAGCTGTGGAGAGTCTTTTTTGGATG
This sequence comes from Zootermopsis nevadensis, assembly GCF_000696155.1. The sequence continues at coordinate 79,924 of NW_019060638.1, read as the reverse complement.
ATTTGAGTAGAAGACAGAGTACTGCAGTTCACTTTTGTTACTAACTTTGCCTAGTTTGTTACATTTTCGTGTCATCTGACACTACTACGACTAGGCGTAAATGGGAGGATAATATTAACACGTGTACTCGGAAATAGAATTCGCGGATGTGGATTGAGTTAAACCGGCTCAGGATACGGTCCAGTGGCGGGTTATTGTGAATACAGTAATGATTCTTCGGTTTCCGCAAAATGATGTAGATACCAATGGAGGAAGATTGGAACTTGAGACGTGTCGTAGGCGTAATTATATAATTATAATTTAATAAGAACCGCCACGGTGGTCTAGCGGTTAGAACGCTGGCCTTGTAATCCTGTGGTCTCGGGTTCGATTCCCGGCGGTGCCCGAATTTATAACTTGTGTTGGGCAAGGCCGTGGTCTAGGCAACACGGAGTTCTCCTCCGGGGGCTTCCCCGGTTTCTCCGTGTCATCCCAACAATTACTCCATTCACACACAGAAGAAGGCAATGGCAAACCACTTCTGGATCATCTGCCAAGAACGTATATGAACAGGTCCCAGTCCGAGAAAAGGTTGGAAGGATCCTGTTCATATGGACCTGTCGTCAGACAGAACACTAAATAAAAAAAAATTGAATCCTACATGCCACGTTCTCCCGCTGAACACGCTATTTATTATATTAAATAAAATAGTTACGACAACTGCGAGGGAATTTCCACTCTTAATGAAAGCAGTCGAATCCATTGTCTGGTTTCTGTTGACAGACATTGATATGTAATTAATTAGCGTCAAGATATCGAATGGACTTCGGAGTGTGAGTGGGAGGAGAAATTGGGTATATCCGTGGAAGATTTCCCCGTAACTTCGTCGACTTTAAATCTCACATGAAACGGTAGGACCTGGGTTCGTCCGGCGCTGTAAACTGAACTGGAAGACGGCGCGGAAGTATATTTTGAGTTTCAGATCTGTGTAATTTGTAATCAGTAACTTTATATACTGACATAATTACATATAATCAGTTTTTGGAAATTGTTTTACTGATTTTCCGACTTGAATATTTATGTTTTATCATCACAAAACCTCGGCGTTTGTCCTGAAATAAAAACTGTGGAATGACACACTTAAATGTTTCCATCATGATGACCGACACATCGACTCTCATCGCATACCTTTACCAATACGTTGTTATGAAGGAATTTTCCTGTGCATTTGAAAGCACATAAGTGCCTTTTTATGAGTACAGAATATAACAAAAAAAAAGTTATTTTGCACCTTTCGTGTATTTGCATACATTGCGAGGCGAGTGTTCATACCAAGGACGGGAGAATGGGATTTTTTTTATTTGCAGTTTTAATAAGCTACTAGATAAAGCACACTAACAAAATCCCACGAGTGGGAACACAAAATCGGGGTTTAAATGTGTCAAAAAGTACAGACACGTTTGTGCGCTATTAATGTAACAAGGAGCTGCTTTTGTTTGGTAATTGTAATTTCTCTTACTGATACTTAACGTGAACCGTCATGAACTCATTTGGCTGCAGATTGTTAACCTGAGATTTAAATTTAAGAATGATGTGAGCTTAGCAGTGGGCAAAACAGTTCGTTAAATAATGTATGTAAACTGTAAATTCCAGAAAAATTCCAGAGTATTTAACGAAAAATTAGTTTCTGTAGCGGAAATTTGCTAAATGTTGTTCATGTAAGAGAAATAAGAGATGTTGCACCGTGTACTCATCGCCCTGATGATGGAGGCAGCGAAGACCTCCGAAACGTCAGCAGACTCCTACGAGACTACACGGTGCAGCATCCAAGAAGACAGTATACTCGCCGCCATAAGAACCTGATATGTTCCTGGGTGAGTGTCAAATCGAAAATGGAGACTTCTGTTTAATATCATCAGTTCATAGTTCAGTGGATTTAGAAATTGTGAGTGCACTTATTTGCGAAGCATCGGGACATAAGCTACCAGTACGTAACCTGACCTGTATGGTCAGGAATTTTAAAGCACGACGCGCATTAAAACTGCTGTGTTGAATGATAAAAATTCTTCCCTGCTGGTGTTAGGATCGCAGTTCGCCTTTTGCACTGTGTAGTCATTTTGTTTAACTTCGGTTGAGGAAGCGAAGGTTAGGATTGCTCACTCAACTCACCCTGTGGTGCAGGGTGTTCTTTGAAACGTCGATTGTTACTCGGCTTGTCAAAGAATATCGCGCTTGTTTCGTGGAATCCGAAGGTTTAGGTTAGGATCGATGTTTAAATATTAATTTTAATTGTTGGAATTTCGAATGTGGGAATTATAAAATTTGTAATTCTGGATTTTGGAAGTTCGAAAAAATTTGAAAATTTTATAATTGCTTACAAATTTTGAAAATTTAGGAATTTTGAAATTTGACAGGCAGTAGAGTACAGGAGTAACCAACCTGGCGTGTGAAATGATTTCGGGTAATTTGTACAGTGAAGATGGCTGTCTTCTGGGCTGTTGCGCTGTGTAGTCTGGTAGAAGTTTACCGACGTTTCAGAGGTCCTTGCTGCCTGACAGCCATCTTCGGACTCACCGCTGTGAAAATCACAAATCCTACAAATTTTATAATATAAGGATACTTTTTATTGCAATTTATTCCGAGGTTTGGAGATAGTCTGTTGCAATAAACGTGTCTTCGCTACAGGTGCATATGTTTTTTAGCCATGGGTGTAGTTGCGTATAAACGGTTTTAACACAAATTTCGTTATTGTAAAAGTGAATATTGACTTACAAGGCTCTCTTGTAAATTACTTCACCTCGATATAAGCTTATATTTTATTCACCTTTTGAGGATTAACGTTCGATACATCGATACAGATATTTTCTTTAACTGTTCTGGGCGTTCTTGAGAAGCGCTTCTATAAATGTTCGGTTTGTTCTAGGGAAACACAGGTCCGTCCCGCATAATGTCACTGGCAAAAGCAGTCTTTCAAGTTCATATGAAATACGATACACGGCGCAACATTCCAGAAGACCATTTGTATTCGTATGACCAGGCAAACCTCAAATCCTACAAAACAGAAATTCGCTGACAAGTCCTATTTGGCTTAAAACAAAATTACTGCTGTTAATAACACGCTGTCTTGTGTTCCTCTTTAAGGCTGGTGACATGCAGTCCTGTTTAATTTTTTTCATTAAATTAAAGACTTAATATAGTCTAATGCAGAAAACTGGTTTCCGAATAGAATTTGTGGCTACGAAACGAGCCATATTCCCGGAATATTGACTCTGGGGTGCAGACTATTAAATCCCTTTGCGTGAAATGACCGAGTGGAAAAAAAAAAAACCCATCGAAAACAGTGGTTGCCTTCTAGTTGAGAGTGAATCGCTGACATTTTTAACAGCCATTTACATGTCTGAATTTTTTAATCGCCAATTCGTATCTGTACGTTAAGTATTTACATTTTTATCAGTCTGGTATTTATTCTGTTTCTGCAATATACAAGTTAATTAGGTTTGTACCATTCATCGCGTGATGTAATGTAGCATCGCCTAACATAATATGCATTAGAATTTAAGGTTAATGGTAGATGTGGTTGTGTAAAAGTGGCATACATCAGTCTTTTAACTGGAAAGTTTGAGAATTTATTTTCTTTACACTGTGAAAGTAAAATTTGAATAATTTCTTAACTCTGCCAGACATCGGCCGTCATTGCTCGTGTGGCATTTCAATGTTACGTATAGGTTATTTTAATAGACAGTCAATGTTCCTGAAAGTCTGGCCAACTTTCAAATGCGAGTAGTTTCCGATTGATTGAATACTGGTTTATTTAACTACGATATTTCAGTTTGCATATTTATATAGTGTGGAATGTTTTTCAGACTTAACATCTCTGGCTCGTGAAGCGACGCTCATGAGAAACAGTTTTTGTAGTACACAAAATGTATAAGTCCACTCCCCCCCCCCCATACGTCTTTATGGAGTGGCCCTTAATTAATAAGAATAATTTTATCTTTAATTTGCCGTTTTGTTTGTCACTTATAAGTGATAAATTCTGTGCTTTAAAATTCGGTAGCTCTTATTTTCCACACAGCTTATTTTCTAGGGTTGCCAGAATGTACATCGATTATTTCTGTAATGAGTATCGACCAATCGATCTTTGCATTGGAGGTAGATACTCGAGTTTTAAAAATTATTTACATGAAATAATAAACTTAATGGAGAAGAGTCTTCCATGTCAGTTAGCAAAGAAATCGTGTCTTTCATAGAACTCGCAGGTTCATATACGTGGTCACAAAAGCCCACCTCAGCTATTTAAGGAAACTCCGTGCTACAGATGATTAAAGCCAGTGAAAATAAAATAGTTAGGTTTGTAAAGTATTTTTATACAGTGACTTGTATTCAGTGAAAAATGTCGCTATTTTCGATGCCCTAATATAATTTTGAAAAGTATTTCGATAACGATAAACCGGATGGAAAGATATTTCAGAGGAAAGTTTAAAGAACTCAGTGAGACGAACACTTCATGTTGTATCTTCTTTTCGATTTCCTTTCAAGTCGCTGTCGAAGCTTAAAACTCATTTGGCACAGTCTTCTGGAGTCTTCTTCTGTCTGTAATATAATTTGTGCGTACGACGAAGATTTACCTCGCTTTCTCGCGTCATCCCGGAAGAGAGCGCCTATAGTTTGTTAATACTACAGTATGGACCGTCAAAATTGACGGGAAGGAACCTCTTTTTGTGTTGAACAGTAACACAATTCGTTACAGCATCTTTTTTTTTTTTTTTTTTTTTTTTTTTTTTTTTTTTTTTTTTTTTTTTTTTTTTTTTTTTTTTTTTTTTTTTTTTTTTTTTTTGCAAATAGCACTGAAAGCACAAAATGACGATTTCGATGCGAAGTAACGTTCGATAATGTACACGCGTTCTGCTCGTGGATTCACCATGTTCGCACTTGCACAGTTTCTGCGCAACTTGCGTGAGCAGCGGCCTAGTAACAAGGGTGACCTTGACTCGAGTGTCATGGAGGAAGCTGGGACAGTCTGTTTATTACGCGGGGGTGGATCTGCTTCTGATTTCACTTTTTAACCCTACTGTTTGATTTCCTTGGGGTTGCATTTTAAGTGGTGGTCTAGCGGTTAGAACGCTGGCCTTGTAATCCTGGGGTCTCGGGTTCGATTCCCGGCGGTGCCCGAATTTATAACTTGTGTTGGGCAAGGCAGTGGTCTAGGCAACACGGAGTTTTCCTCCGGGGGCTTCCCCGGTTTCTCCGTGGCATCCCAACAATTACTCCATTCACACACAGAAGAAGGCGATGGCAAACCACTTCTGGATCATCTGCCAAGAACGTATATGAACAGGTCCCAGTCCGAGAAAAGGATGGAAGGATCCTGTTCATATGGACCTGTCGTCAGACAGAACACTAAAAATATGGCAAACCACTTTTGGATCATCTGCCAAGAACGTATATGAACAGGTCCCAGTCCGAGAAAAGGATGGAAGGATCCTGTTCATATGGACCTGTCGTCAGACAGAACACTAAATAAATAATAAACCCTGTACATTCCAAAACCATTTTTTTTTGTTTCATATAAGTAATGAGCACAGCAGGATGCATAAACTAAAGGAAAACGTTTGAGAACTGATTTGATACATTTCTTGTAGAAGTAATACTGTCTCTGACACTACAAGAAATGCAAGGTAAACTGGCCTCTCGTTTCTAGATATTTTCCACGCCTGTTTATGTCAGGTTGGAACTTTCGTAAACGTTGATCTCTGTTTAATGACGTACAATGTTCATGAAGTGTACACGATCTTGTCCTGTCATCGCCAACGAACAGGAATACGGAAATCGATAGATATTAAGACCACTCTTCCTCTAAAGATTACAAATGTTTCTTTTATCAGATGCAGGAAAGACTGTCAATTTTGAACACGTAAACTTGGCTGTGTTTGCATTAGCATTATTTCGTGAAGCAGGCAACGAAATAGAATTTAAGAGGGAAAGACTATTTCTGATGTTCTGTGGCATTTGACAAGATTAACAAAAGCTACCGTGGATTGTTCCAAAGGTCGTATTCAAGAAGTCCCTCTAATTCCTATTATTTTATCTACCTTTTACCTTTAGATGTATAATTGTACTCTTGACTTGTACTCAGAAGTTAGAACTTGTTCTCGACTAAATATGAGGCAGCAGGATAATCAATCCTTCAACTGCCTAATCGGGAAAGGTTGCCAGAACAGAACAAGCCAACTTAACAGAGGTGGTCTTATTATATTTTCATTCGCTCAAATGCTTCCCTCTTTTATAGGACCCGAAGGCTCCTTAAACTTTGAACAGACGCCCAACGTTGGACCCTACACTGAACTACGTGATGCTGTATCACATCTTTATCCGCCATATTTTTATATTTTACCCTACATTTATATATAAGTAAGAACAGTTTGAGTTTATAATGTCGGGCACAGATTATGTTCTCGAGATTTCTATCTTCTAAATTGTAAGTCGAAGAAGATATTAAACGAATTAATTTAAATCTGTATTCTTATCCTCGCTTTAAAAAGGCACAGACGCTGTAAAAAATGTTACACTATTGGCCACACCGTGCTAAGAATGTGTTAACAAGAATATTTTGATAAAAAATGAATGCGACAGAAATTACAAAGACTAAAATTGTTTTAAGTCGTGTTACCAGTTTTCCGGTAGAATTTAAAAGAGAATGTTGCTGGTGGAGTGAAATAGAACAGGAGGATGCCTCCCTCTGTAGTAGCCGTCACAAAATACGTTCTGCCAGAAGACTAGGTCATTTCATTTTAATGCAGTTATGCATTTCAGATGGAAATAAACTTACTGTTGCAGCAGGTTTGGTTTATCTGTAATGTTTGTTGAGGTCAAGGGGGCAAGAGGGGAATATGACCTTACAGTGATGGTACAGCTGTCGCGTGTTATATCAAAAGCACGTGTATTTTAATTACGTGCAAGCAGTTTTATGGAGATTAGAAATTAATTTTAGAAGTGGATGCAATTATGCAGGATAACGTCCAAAGGAGTATTATATATTGCGAAATCAGTAACAGGAAAATGAGATGATCTATATTTCTCTCATTACCGATAAAGTATTTTACCTAAGTTCTTACTCAAATTGGATTTTGAAAATAAGCTTTATTCGACTTTAATATTTTTACAAGCCTGTAATTTGTGATAAATATTTAATAACACTCGTTTTTCCAATTTTAAAATTACTACAATTGTAAAAATTGTCTTCTTAAGGTCCGAGTTACAGAGGGCGCGCATTGACAGTGCTGCCAATATTTTACTCTGGAAGTTACTGAAATTTAAAGTCATCAACCCTGACAACAAAGGCAGAGGTAGTCTCCGAAACTCTGAATATAAACTTTATTTTCACACGGCTTCAAAAGCCTTAAAGCTGAAGCCGAATATCTAAAGTGAATTACGAATTTTCGAGTTGTAACGCCCGTGTAGTCTTACAGGTTTCTGAGGAAAGTATCGCTTCTATATTCAGGGTAGAAATGCAATTTGGTAACAACACTACACGGTGTCACAATGTAATCCAGAAGAATGGAACCCACAGAGCATTTAACACTGCTGCGTCCATTTTTCTACGAATTTGCAATGAAACATCTGAAGGCAATGTTTCCTTTTTGTATTCGGATGGATTCGAGCCTCTTACAATTTGGTTTCGGCGTTTTATTTCCGGAATTTTCGGTTCTGAAGAAAGGTTATGCACTCTTTTCAGTGTTTCTTAGAAGGTTTGCCGAAACACGGTGCACTGTAAAAAGAATACTTACTGTCTGTATTTGTAGGTTCTTTGTCCCTTGTGAGAGCCATTTAAATGCATGTTCTTTCTTGTCTTGTTAGAAGACAACCTCTTTTCGGAAGTCTTGAAGCTCAGATGTCAGAAACTTTATTGTCGTCTTTTATGTGAAATGTAGTAGAGTGTTACCATCCGTGTAAGATGGAATCTTCCTCTCGTCTCCTTTGGTGTGTAACTTTCTTGACTTATTTTAACTCATAGGATGATTTTTAATTATCGGCGATCATCATGAAGACACTTTAAACACATAATTTCACACGTTTGCAAAGTTTTTCCCCAATATTTTTACGAATCATTCCTAGGTAATTAATAATTTTTGATTTAACTGGGTCGAGGATGGAAAGATATCATTCTAAAGCGTCAGTAGGGTACATGGGAGTTCATTGGTCAAGATGTGTCATTGATGTATCCTTGGGAGTAGTTGGCCGTGCCTCGCAGAAGCTACGTTTGGACGACCGCGTCATAACGTGGGAGTCCGTGTTGATACAAATTAAAACTTGGAAGAAACTCGTCTGTTGTATGTTTGCTTTAAATTAGGTGTTGTGTCATCTCAGAGGCGAGCGTCCGTGGGAGGTTAGAAATAATTTAGAAGGCACAGACTGTATCAGCATCATGTAGGTTTGACGGTGAACTCGGAGGCCAGATAACTCATGCTACGGTCGTGATCGGGTTTCTCAACTCCACGTCCTCTCTGGAGGTAACCGACTCTCCTGTCCAGTGATAGCCGTGGTGCAACCGGCGTGTGAAACTGACCACTCACCATCTTGTGCCAAAGTTAAGACTGTGCAGAGCGTTACCTCCATGTCTCCATACATGTTTTTGGTGTGGTTTTTAAGTACAGGGACACGTTTATGTTTTACCTTTGAATATAACCATGGAACCCAGGCGTGGGATTCAATCAAAGAACCTTTGGAATAAAACATGCATTATTCTACAGATGAAATTTTGGATACAGCATAAGGGGGCACACGTAAATGTGATGTGGTATAAATCAACGTTTGAAATTGAAGTCTGTTGAGCGTGTGAGGTTACATAGAATTCTGCGTCGTAATTTCGATGAGAATAAATATGGGTTTGTCTTCTTTGTTAACTCGGCAGTAAAAATCTTTTTTTTTTCTCGAAGAAAAGCAAGTTGATGTTTGAAGTTAGTTGAAGTAAGATAAAACGTTTGCGTTGAGAACATTATTTTTGAACCAGGCCTGTTTGATATTGCTTGAAATTAAAGTGTAGGTTGGTGGCACTCAAACTGTGAACAATTATTTCTGTGCTGTGGTATTCATCTGGCATGACCTTCATTGTTTGTTTCCGACTGGCGGATCAGTGCAGCCAACATGTACTTTTCTACGTATCATACCATCCCATTTCCTCTCAAAATATACATGATTAAATGCAACAAAATTGAAGTTCGTGATCTTCATTTTCCGTTCACATGCTGGTTCTGATTTTGAGTTTAAATTTACTTATGTATGGTACATCGGACATGACTTAAATATCTCGTACTACGGATATACAGCCTCGCTTGGTTTGTCAGGCACAGGCATGATTAGATTAGACCTTCACTGAACGACAAACAAATTCTTATCCAGTTCGGCAGAAATGTATCAGTCTTGGGGAGAAATGCATACATGGCAAAATGATGATACATCTTCAGACTTTTAAATAGTTTTCCATTTAGTCAGTATTTAAAGGATTTTAGCTCCTTGAAGTAAAACTCTAAACCTGGTTTATTCAATGGAATGCTCCCAAGACCCTGATTTTAAGGGCCACGTATCGCGAGCATTAATTCAGCGTGCTTATATTTTCCCAAACTATGATGTAATTACAGACTTCATAGTTTGTTTTAGTAAGTTTTTAATACTGATAGCGTCCTTAAATAAAGGACAAATTAAAGGGAACATGTACTGGTCCCTCATCTTATAAATATTGTTTTTGTTTGGCTTTTTAGCTGTAGAAATCACGAGTTAACCAAGAAAACAAATAAATGAAGGGAGAGCTATTAGTTTAAAAACACAGAAGTAGTTGAGTAACCTAAAAATCCACTATTTTCTATTTCATTTTAAAAACAGTCGGACCACATTTAACGGCGAGGGGAATTCAAACATGGCCGATTAAAACTGATATCATTTAAATCGAATTCTGATTGAAAAATGTTCTTCGTTTTATAATCGATGTTCAATAACGTCTCTGTATAAAGACGGCCTTGAGTTGTCTGTTGAAGGAAATAAAAGACCCTTTTCTTTTGGGGGACGTGTTATAATATACAGAGGCTCGGCTGAGCTGGAATAATGATGTACAATTGCTATACTCATGAATACTTAAACAAGTTACGCCACTGCTTTGTTTAGATGGTAACGTCGCTTTGTCGTCATAGTAACGAGCATTATTCTGTTACAGGCGTGCAGTTCCCATTCAATAATCATTTACTAACACAAAAACATTTTAAAAACTCCTAAAGTCGATATGCGTTATACAGTCACACAAGTTGGCTTAAGTTGTGTTTATGGATTATACGTTCTTGCTAATACGTCATGAACGTATTCGTGTTTAGGGCTGTCAGACTGCTTTTGTCTGTCTCCGTAGAGCATAATTCGTCTTCAGAAGCCGGTCAAGATATTTGCCGCCTTTTGTGGAACCGAATTCAAAGTAAGCTGCCTCTAGGAAATTTCCTGAACCAGATTAACATATCTCTGACTCTCGAATTCTAGTTCTTTAATATCTACTTTAATATTATCCTCTCTACCCGTAAGCCTCAAGTGGTCTTTTCCTGTTGCGTTTTTTTTTTTGACTAAAATCTGTTATGATCTTTTCGTATCTACTATTCGTGTTACATGACAACAGTATTTTATTTTTTAAATTTTTTATAATTTTGTTGCTTTCTTGTTCTTTGGTTGAAATATTCTCAAATTCCCTTTGAGTAAGTGACAGTTGTTAGATAATTGATGAGCACGTGAAATTATTTTAAGACACTATCATATAATTTCAGTGGGTTGAGGAAAACCATAAACTTCACTCAGGATAGACTACCTAGCCTCCTCAGGTTTAAGTGTTTCTTATCAGTGCATTATTTATTTACAGTTTATTTAATAAATTTAAAAGGATGTGGAAGGAAGCGATTGTGGCCTGGGGACTGAGGAAAATCACGAAAAGCCTTAATCGGAATAGTTGGTATCCGGGCCTAGAATCGAATCAGGGACCTCCCAAATACGAAGCAGGTTGCTAACCACTCGACGTTCGGTTTCAGTGCTTATAGTAGACTTCTTTGTATGTTCGCGTATTCAGGTCAGTCGCTATCTTATCCGTGGAAGATGAAGGTTATATTATAAGTCACAGACGGAACAAATACGTAGAGTATGGGATAAATCACATGTGTTTCCGTGTTACGTTGTTACCAAATGTTTTTTTACCCATGGTGTGTGAGTGACAAACTTAATTTAGATAACTGAAAGTTCTTCGACAAGAATCTGTCAACATATGCAGATATAAATGTCACCGGTTCTATCAGTTTGATAGACACGTGTCACAGATACCGCTGCAACTAATGATATGTTGCGATGCAGTGTGGATTCGTCAGTGTTTATTTCGCTCTATTTCAATTTCAATTAAAATGACTTTATCTGCTAATGAAATTGACAGTAAGATGGACAGGTGACATGATTTGTGGTTTCTATTTTAAAGAATAACCTGAAAGAACAGTGAATGTCATAATGAATCGACATGTTTACTGATTACTCACACTTAAGAAAGAAAG
>NW_019060638.1:12602-26091 GCF_000696155.1 Zootermopsis nevadensis | reverse complement strand
CGGAGGTCATACTGCCTCCGTCATCAGGGCGTCATCGCCCTGATGACGGAGGCAGTATGACCTCCGAAACGTTGGTAAACATCGACCACACTACACAGAGCAACAACCCAGAAGACGGAAATCTTCATACTCACTGCTGTGAGAACCTCAAGTCTTACATATGCATCCATGTTTTTTCGTTGTACGTATTAAGTATTATTTTTGATTTCACTTTTTATGTTCACATTTACTACCATTCTACATGGCACTTGGACCTAGAAGCCAGCCATCTTCGTATTCGTAGCTGTGATTTTTCCGTTTAACGCTGTAATTACCTATGAATTCAACGATTGGTTTATATTCAACGTCTTCATTATGTCGACGTTGTATTTATAGCCCACACGAGTACAGTCTGATCTTCAGTCATGAATTGTATTTCTACTGCAGTGATTTCGTGTTTCATATAAACTACTCTGTCTGTAAATAAATAGTTCTCTAGACTAGTTGCAGGTGTATTGGCCGCTACCTATTTTACAATTCCATTACATCAAGAGAACTTTTCATGGTGTAACTGTTTGGGGTTAAAGAACTGACCTTCTTACTCTGCGACCAGAGCAATTTCCGATTAATCGATCTGCCTCGTTTCGACTGTAGTTGATTGATCGTAGTCTTTTATTTATACAAGCAAATGCAAAGTTCTTATGTTCAAATTTAAATTAAATACTTCACGACATGTGTATTAACGTATGGCTAACTTCATAACTCGATTGTTTTCAGAGTGACTATAATTGTTCATTGCCGCGTCTAAGGACTTGTATCACGCGCAAGAGAATGTTAAGGCTAGTTCAATTCACACTTAAGTGCTAGAAAAGTTGACACAGTGGTAAAATAAATATTAAATCCAGTATCGTATTGACAGCTTCTGCAATGTCTTTATTTAAATAAATAAAAAAGACTGCTTTATCAACATATTCGTAGATAGGGCTTATATCTAAATCCCTAGGTTAGTTTACAGATTTATATGAAATTTGGTGTAAAACATTACGCATGGCAGTGTTGCAAACTTGTGAGACTGGAAAGACCCTAGTTCCACTATTAGCCTCGGCTGCTAAAAGTCTAAAATTTTGTGTGGTAGAAATAAGTCTGTGCCAAAATCACAGAGTAACCACGTGAAATAACGTTTGTTCGATTTAACGGCGATAACTATGGAACTATTGAATACACATTTTAATATTTTATATGGAGGCATACAAGCGTACGTAGAAAGTCTGAATTAAAATTCGAATACGGTAAGTGTAAAGATGGCGTCGATATGACATTTTGAGATGGTCTATAACGCAGTCGAAATCTGTAGACGTCTTAGTGGAAAAAGCTTACACAAAAATGAATTTTTTAATTATATAACAAGTTTTATTAAGTAGGATTTGATGTTATCACGATGGCGAGCATGAAGATAACTGTCTTTTGGGTTCGTAACAGCCAAAAATTACAACGTGAACTATAAAACGTAATCGGAGTGCGTTCACAAATTCTGCTCGTCACCCAGTCGGACTAATTTCCGTACGAAACTAGGTCATACTTTCTCTCTCTCTCTCTCTCTCTCTCCCTCTCTCTCCCTCCCTCCCTCTCCCTCCCCCCCTCCAATAAAGGTCGCTCGATCGGCGTACTGCATCTGAAGTCTTGCGACTGATACAAAGAAGACAGTGAAACTGCAATGACGTGATTAAGAATTACGACTAGAAAGATAAGCTTACTAGAACACTCGTTTTAGTTGTCGATTCAGTTAATGAATATTTCTTACTGGCCAACAGCAATTCTGAGAACTCCTGCAAAATTTGCATATGTTCTCTATTCAAAATGAAAAGACAATTTTCTTCACATTCAATCCGAGTACGAAGTATTATGGCGGTGTCCTGAGGCTTTTTATATGTCTGTAGCTGAAGCACGAAGTCTGTTTCAAGTTCAAAATGAAGCCACTTATGTTCAGAAATTGTACGTATAATTTACTACGTCTTCTCGTGGTCACTGATTCATTACTTCCTACTTCTCAGTCTTCGCGTGTTTGACGCGTGTTTGTGTCGGACAAGAGAACAGAAGGGGGAGATCAATTTGACGAGAATTTATGTCAGTTAATTGTGTTTCAAAAATAGTCTTGCTTCAGAGCACTTGATGTTACGGCTATAAAGTCCGCACACATGAATCTCATTTTATTTTGCGTAATGATGGTTGGAATTACACCTTCGTATAAGAGAACTCCGTATGTAACGTTGAATGGACCTTCAGACCAAGGTAACAGGGAGCTAGGAATGAGTGTAGTAAATAAATCATAGAGAATTTATCTTGTTTAATGGCTGTTACTGAAATATGAAATCAATTAAATATAAATAGACCTGGATGAATATAAACTGCGGAGAAGTGTAACTGGAAGTGGTGCTGAGTGTAGAGTTGAAAATACAAGGTGTCCAAAAAAGATGTATAAACAATGATGTAGTATGTTATGGTTGTATGAATATATCTTTTTGAGACCTGTATGTCCAGCATGTTTTTATTTTTTATTTTTTTTATTTCTGGCGTACTACAGGCTGATTTGTAAAATTAAGAGATTCCCAGGCACATGATATCAGTTCAGTTTCTGTTCATCGCTTGTTGCTATCAAGTTTCCTAATTCCATCAACCGAAATTCTGGTTAATCACACAGTGACGATGTACTGAAGCTGATTTTAAATGAACGTGATTGTGGAGCGATTATGCACAAAATGAAAATATATATAAAACAAGGCTACACGCCGTAACAACTCAGTTCTCAGTGCAAGTTTTAGTAAATGTCATCTACACTGAAATTTCATTAATGAAATGCAGAAACGTGTTCACTTTATCTGCTACGAGACAGATTGAGATATCGGCTCAATGAGGGAGAGATGGATACGCAGTTTTTGAGGTCCATCTCACGTGGGGTTCTTCTTCTTCTTCTATGGCTCTCCGGTCCATGGCCTCCTCAATTCTCCTCTTCCATTCGGTCCTCTGTTAGGTCCGTCTGTCCGAGGCTTTGATCGACGTTTCTAAACATCTTCCTTTTTACGGTACAAGGTTCTTAGCCTTGCGACTAACCCCCAACCTGGAGGACCAGGGTACCTCTCCCCCTCGACCAATCTAGCTAGGGAGGCCCTACCAGTAGCTCTTGGGGTCACTGAGGTACTCAAGCCCCACCACCACGACAAGGTGTATGTACCATTAGGTGGGGTCTCACGTGGGGTTAAAGTTAAGAATATCTTCGGTTTGCCGTGTCATTACAGACGTTTTGGTGATCTACTTACTGCGAAATCATTTGCTAAATTAAAAACAGCGTGTCTACATCGGGGAACGACCATTCTCAATGTATTGCTTCGGGAGATGGCGTGTGACGCATGGTTATAAAACTTGTTTTTAAAGAGGGGAGGTGCCTATTGGTGGCAGGTGCATTTGGATACAACACAATTCTTTTTAACTCTTTCGTGCTGTTTTTTACGTTCAGCGTGGTAGCAGATGTATGAGTACGGTGTACACGCTGTCTTTGATGTAGACAGAATACGTATATCACATTTACAAAATGTTCAGGAAAGTTGTCATTTATTAGTGCATGCTAGTAACTCTTGAAATAATATATGAACTTAAAAATTACTAGATGTGTAGCTGTAACTCTTTAACGCCGAGGCTCGTATAAATAATATTTAAGAATTTAGTCCGTACCGCAAAGAAAACACAACATTTTATCGTCACAAAGATCATCTGATTAATGTTGTTTAAGGAGACGATGCGAAATACATAAAAATAGACGGAAGAATTGATTTTTGAACATGGTGGGACATCTTGTTTCCATTTGGCTTTAAAGGCACGTTGGCCTGGAGAACGCGGCATATGATAAGGATGATATTGTATAAAAGTGAACTGTGTCTAAGCAAGGCGATGTCTGAGGTTGTATTATTAACATTTGCTGTTTCTGCGTCCAGCTACTTTGACTAACATCCCTTCTCGGGACTTCTTACTCTGCCAAGCCCTTCACAATATGCAACGACATTAACGTAACACAGTATCTGAAACATGGGGTGGCGGGAAGTGGCTTCAGAAGACAAGTGTCTCTCCTGATACCACACTTGTGGCCGATATTAGTTTTCTTAATCATGCTGTGCTCGGTAAATGTTTTTCAAGATCATGGAAGCAGGTGAATACTTCAGTGTCATTAAATCCTTCAATTTCACGGCACAAGAGAGAATCTCTGTAACATATAACTGCATGAAGACTGGGTAAAATTGTCTGCTTCTATTTTCATATGAGAACGCAGGGAAATTAAATTTCGAGGAAATGTAATATGCTCATGAAAAGTGGAAAGTAAGCAAAGTTGTAATCCCACCATGATGAAATTCAAATTACGGAAACAAAATCTATGCCAGATTAAGGTCTAGCAAGTAAAAGGAGTCGTTCCTCGTCACTCTGATTATTTTTTTTAGCAAAGTGGTACTCTGTACTCTATAGAGAAGTGGAGGGTTGCAGCAGAATCTCGAAGTTTTGGGACGAACATTTCCAAACGGTTTGTGCACGTCATACATTACGCGCCGACAGAATTATAGGCACTGCCCCCAGGACCACGTACATTCACTGAGTTACTAGGTGTATTTTATTTACAATTTACCTAACACACAGGGACTGAGTAATTAACTAAACGAAACTCCATGGAGTACAGTCAATCTTTAGTGAAATGACACAAGTCTGAAACAATGTAACAAGTATTCCCCGAATTTAATTAGCGTATAATTTATTCTGAATGCATTTTTTGTGAGGATTATTGTCGTCTGGGATGCTGTGCCGTGTAATGTGGTTGTTTACCGACGTTTCAGATGTGATTGCTGCCTCCATTATCAGGGGGATAAGACAGCCGAGGTTAAGGAATTAGTTTAAGATACTGGGACCGGTCCGGCAAGGTTGTACCTTAGCCGGGCCAATGGGGAAGAGGATAAAGAACAGGTGAGAGCAAGGCAGCCAATAGGAGAACGGTAGAGTACACAGCCTGTGAAGAAGGGGGTCGTATCTTTATATTAGCTGGTATGAGAACCTGAAATTGTATGTGTAATTATGTTCTGCTAACCTTTCCAAATAGTCTTTGCTGGATTAGACAGAGGCGTAGCCAAAACGTTTATCTTGTTTAATTTTACAAAGAGGGATTCCTTATGAGCACGTTTATTATCGGGCCATAATTTGTTATCATAAAGAATGAATATATAAGTGAGCGAGAAGTGTTAGTTTTTCTTTGGGGTGATATTAAAGAAAATAGTTTCTTCATGACACTTCCGAATATAACGTTAAAAAAAACTGTTTCCTACAAAATTTGTAGTTGCAGAAATATTACGATTAGTTGGTGGCGACGAAGTACAGATTGTTGTAAGAATTATGTAATATTCTGTTCACGGAATGGAGTTGAATTCGTGTGGAACGCTGAGGGGGGGGGGCGAGAGAGAGAGAGAGAGATCGAAGTTTGAAAAACGATGAAAAGTGTCACAAATGATCTATGCTGCTGCATTATTTCCCTTTTTAGGGTGTTCTCACTCGTGCGCCATGAACTGTACCACCCACATTCGGTGGTTGGGGGCGCAGTTTTTAAGATATTGACCCGCTTTCAGCCACAGTAGCCATGGTTCTGTCACATGCAACGTGACCGGTCCCTTTTGCAACTCGCTACTGCTAGATTTATGGTGGGTCTAACGGCTTACTTCATGACATATCTGTGTATTTTCTGAACGAGATTTTGTCTCATTTTTCGTATTCTGCCATTTTCCCTTTTTACCCTTCTTTGCGGGCTCAAGTTGAAAGTGGTTTTATTAACGCGATCAGAAATTTTTAATTAAGTGCCAGCCGTGAAGGTGGATGCAGAATGTTACTTCCATTCTATATTCTACTCATATTCCGCGATTCAATGCGAAACCGTTCATTTGCTCAAACGGATTAGCGCTTTGCTGTATAACAAGGATTTGTTATGGCTACAGGCAGAGTAGGCATGTGTGTGTTAGAGAATGTTCTAGCCTTACAACACGTGGACAAATTTGTTCCAAACAGGAAGTGATCTCATCATAAACATTCATTAACAAAATAAGTATAGTATTAAGCCATTTTCTTATGAGAATTTTTCCCTTCTGTCGGTATTTTTTTTTGAAATAAACGAATTGTAGATATCACAAAGATATATTAGTCAGAAATTTGTGGAAATCGTTTTCCGCTTAGTGAACCCGTAGATGTATTGGTAGCTGTGTGTAATTTTATTTGAAAAGTGACCATTCACGCTCACAATGGCATTTCAATAAGTAAAATCCCGATAATTTGATATGAGAGAGAGAGAGCTATTTCAGACATGACGCATGATGCATACTGAACCAAGTTTATACCTGATTCCACGATGTTTGAGAGGCGAAGTAAACAATTCATCGGTGGAGTAAGAGAGGGGTGTTACCAGAGGAGAACCATGGTACTCGTTTTTAACAGTAAAATCAATTGTCACTTCAATGTATAGAATAGGAGAGAATCACCACTACGTGGAGTACAGTAAGAATTGTGGGGGGTATTATTGTTTACCTCGCTTCTCAAATACGGTGAAATCAGGTATAGGTATGTGGTGTAGCTCTTTCAGTTGTACAAACATGCAGACCCCGTTTGCGGATTGCGCCACCGCTGAGGAACGTGCTGTCATTCGATTTTTGTGGTCAGAAGAGATAAAGCGCTCCGTGAATTACAGAAGAATGTTGGCACAACAGAGAGGAAATTGCGTTACGTAAAGAAAGTTGCGCCAATGGGAGGAATGTTTCCAAGGTGGCTGTCGACGAAGACGCCTCTGGGGCTGCTCGACCATTTCGACGCGCGGCGGACATCGTTGGACGTGTTAATGCCCCGGTCCAAGAGGACAGACGGATTACGCTCAGTTTCATGCACCGACGCGCGTCCAGTACGTGGTTTTGCGTGTAACCGAGAACGTTCTTTGCATAAGGCGTCAGTAAGCTCGCGGACCGAAGCGTGTAGAAGGAGCTAGGGGATTAAGTCGAAAGAGGACAGTGAATTTGTTCTTGTGTACGTTTTGTACGACAGAGAAAAACAATAAATTGTCCTCGTTTTTTGAATTTCCGTAGTGTTATTGAAAATTATAGGCTGTATACCTATAACTGTATCGTAAAGTTGAATTTTAATCTTCTTCCGAAAACTCAGACGAAGTAAATCCACAGTAATGCACAGAAGACAGCTGAAGTATGTGTGCCGTATTATGAACGAACAAATATTTCTCAACTGTAAAATAAACAACTTTAGAAATGTCGTCATAGGGAGTGGCGGTCTTAAAGTTAAAGTTTTATAAATTTAATACACAAGCAACTAAAACGTGGCCCATTCTACAAAATCCAGGTTTATGCAGGAGGGTGTTATTATATTTTACACACAACTGAAATAAATTAAATAAAATCTCGTCTTTATGATGGGATGTTTAACTTAGCTCTAGGACAGAAATATTTCGTATTTTATGAGATCTAAGATGTTCTTGTAAAAAAGTAAACACGTGCTTATTTCAAAGTTATGTTTTATCTCGTGTGACTACCTCAAATTAAAATCTTTGTTGCCTGTTCATAATGCAACGGATAAATTCGATATGTTCAGACGCGCAAATCGTAATAATACGAAGCCTATAAAAGCTTAGAGGTTGGAAAGATATGAATCATGAGTTGGCGTGACCTGATAAGGAATATCGAACGCGTCATTTCGTTAATATTATTATATGAGAGCCTGTCCGATTTGCGTGCGTTCATGGCACGAGAGGCAAATTGGGGGGAGGGGGGCACCTCCCCTATTTACTTCGTAACAGGAAGTTATTCTTGATCCTACTAGAGGCACAACATTTGTTTGCCTTTAGTATTTCGCCATAATACATAATCTCTACCAAATCAACGGCTGCTGCAGGGACAAATTAGCACGTACGAGGTACATGAGGAAGTTATACAAAATTTTGGTCAGAAAGTATGAAGAGAAGAGTCCACTTGGTAGACCTAGGCGTAGATGGGATGATAATACTAATGTTGGCCATTAAAATAGTGTGTAAGGATGTGGACTTATTTGCTTTTGGCTCGGTATGGGCATGTGGTTATGAACTGTTGGATTCCACAACAAATCGGACAATTTCTTGAGCAGCTGAGCAACTATCATCTTATTAAGCAAGACTGATCCGTCGAGTTCGTTCTTTGTCTCGATTGAGAGGAAGAAAAGAAGACGACATTTTTCTTTTCCAGCAAGATCTTATTCCGGAGCGGGGAACACATATTACCACAATGTTTCTTTCTTCTGAATATAAGCAAAACCTCAGAGTTGTGACGCTAGAAATTAACGCAGGGCTGAACTGGATGACTTATTTTGCCACAGAGAAATACAAGACTCAGAACAAACTTGTTTTCTGCAAGCCCTCGCCTATGAGGATAAGGAAAGTGGTATAGCTATTTTCCAGTGTCAACAGCACCTGACTGATCTCAAGTTTTACTCGGTGGAAAACAGTTTAATACACATATAAATCACACGCCAAATTAGTTTGTGATGTTAACGTATTAAAGCCCAGTGGTAACTGTATGTATCATATGTTTTAATAATCAGTAGCGCTGTATTTTATTCACAGCGCATTTATGGGTTTGAGCAGTGTAAATAGCTATCGTATCTTTAAACAGCGTTACAGAAACTTATCTGGTCAAAATATTAGATTTGGGCCCTTGACTGTTTCTTCGTTAGTATTGTAACAACTTGATGGTGCATGGTTTTTTCTGATAATTTTATATCAATTCACATGGTCTAGAAACATAACACATTTTCAGTTTCAGAGGACTCAAGGTCACGCGTTTCATTACAACCAGAACTACTTCAGTGGTGCAAAATGTGCGTTGTCTATCTATAGACGTCACAAATAGACAACAATATTGCAGTGTTGTAAAACTGATCACCCGGAGTAGGAAATTATTTAATATATTTTAATAAAATCAAAATACGACCGCCACGGTGGTCTAGCGGTCAGAACGCTATCCTTGTTATCCTGGGGTCTCGGGTTCGATTCCCGGCGGTGCCGGAATTTATAACTTGTGTTGGGCAAGGCCTTGGTCTAGGCAACACGGAGTTTTCCTCCGTGGCATCCGAACAATTACTCCATTCACACACAGACGAAGGCAATGGCAAACCACTTCTGGATCATCTGCCAAGAACGTATATGAACAGGTCCCAGTCCGAGAAAAGGATGGAAGGATCCTGTTCATATGGACCTGTTGTCAGACAGAACACTAAATAAAATATTATTATGAAACCAGTAATATGTGTAACTGGAGGAGAGTAAGAATTATGAAGGTAAAAATTATATTGGATTAATTAATTTAAGGAAAAAGTTGCTGTTTACTCAGAATTTTTAGTTGCTCGCAGAACTGCTTGAACAAGTCTTGTGGTTTAAGACTGAGATGTTAAAATTAATCAGTGAAACAAATAAACAAGTAATCACAGGACTGCCAAAGTAGCGGAATATCGCAAGGGTAAAATAAACTTCTTCACAGGAGATGGGAGAGTGAATTAATGCGCCCGTTGTTTGTCCAATATAAAGAGCTAAAAAGAATCCGAACAAAGGAGAAAACAAGATTGAGAAAAGTCGATGGTCTGGGCGGGCAGAGCTGTACGGTTTTCTGTACTTGAATTCTCAGGGATAAGATTGGAAAGGGTGTAAAACTGAGGTGCTACATACGTAAAAGGCGAAAGTGGTTCTCCTCCCACCACCCACCAAGCGTCGTCGAATGTTGATTGACAGACCGGCGTCGTTCTCTGGAGAGTAGTCACTGCAAGCAGGAAACTTAACGAAAGAAAATATATTCTTTTCTTTGAACTGTTCCTGTCAGGCTGGATACTAGGCTATACGAACCTGTGATCGGCAGACAACACATGAAGATTTATGTACAGTAAATTTATTTCTTCATAAAACTTGTGAAATTTGAGGTTCTCGTGGCAACGAGTATGACTATGACCTTGATGATGGAAGCAGCATTCACCTCTGAAACGCTATAAAAATTTACCAGACAATACGGTACAACAACCGAAAAGAATCCGTCTTCAAATACTTTCTGTGTCCCGAAATTTTGTTACCAGTCGGTGTATAGTTGCCCTATTCGGTAATTGTTTGTCAGGATACGAATTGCCGAATGCTTCAAGAACAGCAACAAACGATTTCTATGCGAGAATGAACTCGCGTTCTGCTGGTGAATACACCATGTTCGCATATGCACAGCTTTTAAGTTATCAAATGGTTATAAACAAGGGTGGTTATGGGGGGGGAGCTTTTTGCCGGGTTGGCCCCACGTCTCATTTCATTTTTGTGCTGTAGTACGTGACTGTTTGTGTTCCGTCTTAAATAGAACACCCTGTATTAAGGTGCAACATGCACCCCAAGGGACATATAGTATAAAACAGTATTCGGTTTACCATTATGTGATGGCTGGACCACTCTTGTCTGCTGTCAGAAAAAGAGGAACTTTGTGGATTTCTGGCCTTGCTTAGCAAAGTGTATAGCCATGTACCAAGTGTGCACAATTCCTGAACACAATTCGAGAAGGATGTTTCGTCACACGTACTTCCAGCTGTTTCAACGTCTGGAGATTCAATGCGGGCTCTCTGTTAATGGAAATGCCGAATGTCCAGGAGCTAAAAGGAACGGATTTGTGCACAAAGCTTTAATAATCAGTTCATATCGCAAATGAAGACGTAAATATTTCAGTGTTTTTTAATTGTTGGTGTATGTTATTAGTAGTGTAATATCTACCACGATTGTCGAGTGATTATTTAAATATTTAATAACTGTTTTGTAGATAGTGGTTACTTATTTATATAAAATGTTGAGATTGTGAAAGATGAAATGGTAGACTTTGAATTCGTTTCCCTTGAGATTTGGAGGAGAAACACGAAAAAAAATTGGGGAAAATAGATACGCGTGCCGGGATTAAAAAGGATTTCCTTGAAATCAAATATGTCGTAACCTTTTGGGAACCATCACAGTCGTCAGTAACATTAACGTAGTTTCATTATTGTTATTATTATCATCAACCCCACCATCAGTATAAAGTATCCCTACTTGTAAAATTTGCACCACTACGAGCAGATAATGAATGCCTTAAAGCGAATTGCTGTTTTCATTAGAACAAACATTTTCCTGGGAGGAGGAAATCTGTTTTGGCG
Source organism: Zootermopsis nevadensis (assembly GCF_000696155.1). The sequence continues at coordinate 14,868 of NW_019060638.1, read as the reverse complement.
AGAACAATAGGAAATTATGAAAAAAATGACAAATTTTCGACCAAAATTTACATCAGTGCTGGTTAATACTACTTTAAATGTGTCAGATATAACCTCTACATTTTTAAACGTCACCATGCTTAAAACTGTTAACATTTAAACGATGTTCCGTACGACATTTACGAGTATAAATATTTTTGTGAATAGTCTCCATACAGTATTTCACAGGTCTATTACTAGGTTCATTAGTTACCGAAATCATACTGAAAGATAACTGTAGATTCCGCGCGACGGAAAGAAAATTCCTTTAATAAAACTTGCATTTATTTCAGACACCTGTCACCATAAGAAAATTTAAGACCCTACGTAAAGTGTCTTCAGTGTCGACAAGATGGCTGTCTTGGTCCTATTGTAATTTTCACCTCAAAAGATCGCATGGCCGCCATGTTAATATTAATGATGGCACGCAATTGAAAAGTGAAAAAAGTGATGTGTGCTTTAAAGTTGCGACGCTGATCATGGCGTTGCCTTCTAAATACGCCAAACTTACCGCAGATAAGTCCACAGAAGACACCTTACGAAAGTGAAAAACCGACGCCGAGCGTCGCGACGACATTCTCCGCTTCGCCATCACGGTACCTCAGGAGAGCGACTTAAACAGTTTGTGTACCATTGGGAGCGACTTTAAGAAATCGACGCTCTGCGTCGCGATGCCAACCATCGCGACGGCATCAAAAGACGCCAGATTTACATCTGAGCAGTCTCTAGATTAATAACATGATGCTCATACTAAATTTTATTAAAATCTGTGAATTTATTCTAAAAGACAAACACACACATGGGAAATTAGCCTAGAACCATGCTGATTGTGCTTTTGTCGTGAACCGCATTTATCGTGTGACGTTCGCCCCTGGGGCTCCTCTGCCAATCATAATCCGAACCTGATGCTCGATTCTAACCCATCACTTTACATGTGGTACCTGACAGGTTCCCTGTGCTGGCAGGTTCATCTCAGCCTCTGTCTGCTTCAGATTTCTTCATGTATTAATTCTTGTTAACATGACTCTGAACCCTTACAGAGTTACCCCTTCAAATTCTAGTGGTAGTCAGTGCCCCACCCTGTTTAACAGTCAGCAACATTTTGTATTTGTTTGTTTCATATGATTCTCACTGTAAGAAATTATTATTTATTTAAGTAGCTCGTCAGACAGAACACTAAATAATAATAAGATGAGGTGGTCTAGCGGTTAGAACGCTGGCCTTGTAATCCTGGGGTCTCGGGTTCGAATTTATAACTTGTGTTGGGCAAGGCCGTGGTCTAGGCAACACGGAGTTTTCCTCCGTGGCATCCCAACAATTACTCCATTCACACACAGAAGAAGGCAATGGCAAACCGCTTCTGGATCATCTGCCAAGAACGTATATGAACAGGTCCCAGTCCGAGAAAAGGATGGAAGGATCCTGTTCATATGGACCTGTCGTCAGACAGAACACTAAATAATAATAAGATGAGGTGGTCTAGCGGTTAGAACGCTGGTCTTGTAATCCTGGGGTCTCGGGTTCGAATTTATAACTTGTGTTGGGCAAGGCCGTGGTCTAGGCAACACGGAGTTTTCCTCCGGGGGCTTCCCCGGTTTCTCTATTCACACACAGAAGAAGGCAATGGTAACCACTTCTGGATCATCTGCCAAGCACGTATATGAACAGGTCCCAGTCCGAGAAAAGGATGGAAGGATCCTGTTCATATGGACCTGTCGTCAGACAGAACACTAAATAATAATAAGATGAGGTGGTCTAGGCAACACGGAGTTTTCCTCCGTGGCATCCCAACAATTACTCCATTCACACACAGAAGAAGGCAATGGCAAACCACTTCTGGATCATCTGCCAAGAACGTATATGAACAGGTCCCAGTCCGAGAAAAGGATGGAAGGATCCTGTTCATATGGAAAATAAATGGCAAAGTGTTGTGTTTTCTTTGCGGTACGGACTCAATTCTTAAAATGTTATAGGCGAGCTGCCGCTTGAAAGGGTTAGTCATGGAAATGTCCTGTGTGGTGTAGCTAAATGTCGCGACTCCTGTATTTCAAAGGGCGTCAGGTTTTACTATAAATATTAACAATTCATCTACCGCCTCCACCCCCTGTGCAACGCTGAATGGTGTGCAGTACACTTTAGTATTGCCACTGAAACAACGTGTTGCGCGCTTTGAATTCCACAGATGTGTGCGGTTTTTGTTTTAAATTCAAATAACACGTGTCAGCATGGCGTATGAGCTCATCTTTCC